>JAVTVJ010000193.1:0-28173 GCA_034509425.1 Eopsaltria australis | reverse complement strand
CACGAATTGCCACACAAAGAATGACAAAACAAGACTTCTACTATATATTTTATTTTCAGAAATAAATCAAGTCCATTTCAGACTAAGCCCCAGTACTTCACCTTTTAGGAATTTGATGAAATCTGTGCTAAAAATCACTCCTAAAGTGGTTTATTTGCTACTATAATCTTTATCAAGACTGACAGGCTGCCAGCATAGCTGATGAAACACAATATGCAGAAAGAACTTAAAGTACCTGAATTGCCATGCCATAAAATAGAAATTGATGAAACTAGGACTTCTGGTTTAATTAGCCTTTCCAAAAATGTATAATGTTAAACCTGACTATTTAGTTCTCAGTGGAAAAGGGTGAAATTTGTGGGTGATAGTGAGGATATTGCCAGAGCACAACGCTTATGAGGAGCAGCTGAGGAAGCTGAGGCAGTTCAGCCTGGAGAAAAGGAGGCTGAGAGATCTTATTGCTCTCTACTACTACCTGAAAGGAAATTGTAGCAACCTGGGATCAGTGTTTTCTCCCAGGTAACAATCATCAAAACACGAGGAAATGGCTTCAAGTTGCACCAGGGGAGGTTTATACTGGATATTAGGAAAAGCTTGTTCACTAAAAGGGTGGTGAAGCACTGGAACAGGATGCCCAGGTGGAGTCACTGTCCCTGGAAGTGTCCAGAAAACATCTAGATGTTTAGGTGCCTAGATGCTTAGAAATATGGTTCAGTGGTGAAGATGGCAGGGCTGGGCTAATGGTTGGGCCTGATCATCCTAGAGGTTTTTTCCAACCCTGATAATTCTACGATTTTATGATTAATTCTTAATGTTTTGGCCACTGGGAGGAAGTGCAGAGTCTATACTGAGCATACACTACGTTTTGGAATGTGAAGACAAACCAATCTGTTTGAACAGTTACAGGATTGTGTATGGGATGCAAGACAGATGGGGTGGTAGTCTGGCACAGGGTTGAGATTTGTTACATTTTTCCCCCCTTATTATGACGCTGCTATCACTGACCTGCAAATGGCTGCTGCCACTGTGGCCAGGGCACAGAGAACTCTCCAGAAGGGCAGGTAGAGAGGGCAGACGAGTGGCAGCCAGGTGCCTGCAGGCAGGGGAGCTGCAGTCAGGCAGATCCCGGTGTTCACTGCCCGGCTGGGGCCCGGCAGACGCCCTGCCCCATGGTGGGACAGGCGCTGAGTGCTGAGGGTGTTGGCCAAGACAGCACAACTGAGATCTTAAATCTTCAGCGTACCTAACAGCCTTTCACTAACTCCAGGCTTGAAGAGTTTTATCTGGAGGCTTAGTGGACCACAAGTCAATTCTTTAACTTAAAAAAATAGGAGAAAACCGTAGGCCTTAGACTCCAGGGCAGTCCCTGTCAGGATGCTGTGAGCAGTGAGGTGGCTGGGCCCTCTGGCTGACCAGGGAGCGCTGCCGTGTAAGCTGACAGCAAAGCAGACAGGTTGCCACTTGAAGCTTCCTACCTTTCAGCAGAAATGTATAGGAACTGACATGCCTCCTCCAAGTGTTTCATTTCTGATGAACGAGCGCACACATACCAAAGGATGACACTTCACTGAAAGCTGATGCTTCAGTGTATGGGGTGCATGTGAAGAACATAAAAAAGAACTAATTATGAACAATTAAAAAAAAAAAAAAAAAAGAGAAAAAATTGAGTTCAGAAAGTCAGGAGACAATCTACTTTCTGACTAGCATTTTTCCATTAGAAAATCTTATTCTGTTATTACCCTCCCCTAACTCTTGTTTTGTGTCACAGAAACACTGAGGGGCTATTCCTAGCAAGTCTAAAGTCTGTGTCTGGGTTTTTTTTCATGAAAGACAGGAAGGGAAGAATGTAAGGGCAAAAGCTGATTGACATTTAAACTGTATTTGCAAAAGTGCATGCCAAGAAATGGAAAAGGAAAAAGTGAGCAAAAGCCAGAAATGAGAATTTTTTAAAAGAAGTTCAGAACATATAGTAGCACATACGTTCTAATTGCTATTACATTGTTCAAAATTAAGAGTAAATTACATGAAGTAGGACGAGTCAAGAAAAATATAACAGTGAATGGAAAATGCAATGAACATTTAGTTAAGGGCAACAAATTGCATCTCCGAAAAGTCACTTATCTGTATCATTCCAAATACATGGTGAAATCTGAGATGTAAAAGATGAAATCTTACTCTACAGACCTATCTTCCATACACCTTTGCTCTTCCTAATCTCAGAATACCATATTTTTGAAAGGCTTGCATTTTGGTTTAAGTTGGTTGTGCTAGATATGCACATGACTATTACAAATAGAAGCAAACGGTTATTTATTTATAGTAATTTAATTCTCATGCACGAAATTTTAAACAGGAATATTACTTAAAACACCTAAACTTGGAATATCTAAGTTGAAGCCGATTTTCTAAAGCAGGGAAAACAGAGAATATGTATAATCAAACTGAAAGTGCATCAGTATCAGTGAGATCTTTTTGGAGATTATCTGTGTTGCTTCTATAGTGATACGACTGTTCTACTTCCAAATATTTTATAGGAATAGGTTAAATTAAAAACCTGATTATTTATGCAGGTAATTTTCTTTGTGCCCATTGTACCAATAACTGAACCAATTTTAGAACAGAATCAGTATCTCTTTTAGCTTTAGTTCTAATATGAAAAATTACAATAGCAGAATTTACATTTGTACATTAGTAATCAAACAAAACCTGTTTCATGATTTCTAAACAAAGTTACTTAATGTAAAATAAATTCACTTACATATTAATGAATACATAAAATTGACTGCAGAACTATTATGACTATACATGTTGAGTATTACACTGACAATCATCAGATCATTCATTGAAAATGGAGTATTTTCAAATATTGCTGCAGTTCAATATTCTATATGATAAACCTATTTATCATTTATTTCTTTGAAGATGTATGGCTCAAATATATATTTGACACAACAGGTTTCTATACAGCATATTTTTCTAGAATTCACTGATTTTTTTTTTTTATTTAAGATGGGCAAAGACAAATTTTAAATCTTAGCAATTTTAAATAAAATGTCTTTTTGATATTTTCCAAAGATGCCAAAGATGCCAAAATGCGAAAGTGAAAAAAAAAAAAAAGATGGGATTTTTCTCTTCAACATAGCTTTCCTTCTAGTTTCTTAATTTTTTTCCAGACTGTAGTTTTTACACATTAGACATGCAATACATTAGATGGAAGATATCTCTTTTTTTATATGTTGGATTTTAAAATTTCTAAAAACTTATGATTGCACACTGATATAGATACTATTGCTATCCTTAATTTGTTTTCTTATTAAGGTTTAGTTGAAATCCAAATTCAACACATATTGCATGAAAGCAAATTCTTTATCAAAGAGAGTAAAAAAAATAATCATCTATTCAGAATTGGGAAACCTCATCAATGATTTATTCTTGAGATTGGACAAGAAACATCTCATAACTTAGTTGTAAACCAAACTGAAAACATATTCTATAATCGCTATTTTCCTGTATTTTAGAAAAGGACATTTTGGCATTCCTCTGACCAATCATATATTCTTGCTAACAAGGACAGTACAGCCTTAATGGTGTGAAACTCGTTTATCTGGGAGACATTAGATTCAGTCACACAAATGAATTGTTGATAAACTAGGGTCATTGAGCAAAAGATCCTGTGGAGTCTGTAAGCTCCACAGGATGGAAACTCTCTCCTGCAGAGTCTTTCTTCTGAGAAACAAGTAAACTCTGCAGGCTCAGACATTTCTGTACACAATATTTTAAACACAATAAAACAGATGTATTGAAGCAGTCCCAATAGACACACCAGAGTTTGAGATAACTATGTTTTGGTTATCACAATTATACAGTTAAATGTGTGTTGTGTTCATGTTGTTGACTTTTTTTTTTTTTTAATTAGTGCTGCTAGTTCATTTTTAGGTTTCATTTTACATTTCTTTAAGTATTTTTCCTGTTTTTTTCCCATTCTCACTTATACTAGATTTAAAGGGAAAAGTCTAGAATAAACTTTATTATCCAATTCTTTAAGAGGTAAAAAGAGGCAAGGATCGGTTACAGAGTCAGAATTTGTCTGTATTCCCTACTGACTTCTCTGTATGTTCACTGTTTTTACACAAGGGCAGCAAAAAACCAGTCCACCTATGACTACAAGCACAAAGCAGATGCTTGTAGTCTGCAAATGACTGAAAATGCTCTAGCAACATAAACCATATATTACATTAGGGCACAATAAAAAAAGTTCTGTCTTAATATGAATTATTTTCCTATAATTTCAAAGTATTTAGTTTTCAGAGGAAATAGGAGACTTTTCCTGCAGGGGATGTCTGAAGGCAGAACCATCTACTATTCTAATACCCTATAATAACCAAGATAAGTGAGATTTAACAACTCTGCAGGACTTAAGTTTATATCCTGCTTGGAAATTATAAAGTAGAGTTGCAGACAGCCCTCTCTTTTTCCTGTGGCTCCTGTGAAAGAGTTGTGATTTTTATTACATACTGAGCCTTTTTGCCACAACACAATGCATTTCTGATATTGTTGATGATGCATTTTAAGAATTTAGGTGTACTGAAAACATAAAGGTTTATGATTTAAATCAGAAGCTACACACTGGGAAGTAAGAAGAAATAATTACGGATGTTTTGCAAATGCAGATTAATTAAAAGTAGCTTTAGGTAGCAAATATTTCAATTAAAATGGAAACCAGAAATTTTTTGCATATTTCTTGGCAAAATCTCTGCTCTTCACAGTCTCCTATTAATTCACATCAGTAGGAAAAATCTCCCATGAAGACACCGTAATTTATTGTTTTTAACAAATCACAATATTTTAGTGTGCCACAAAGGAAGCTAAGGTAATTGCATGCATTTTAGATGTGCCTGAGAATAAGTTTCCTGTCCAGCTGTTCAGCTGCCATCTTAGCCATTGCAGAAAGCAGGCATGGCTTTGTTGTTACTCCATCAGACTACTCGGATTCCTTTTTACAGCCGTGAAAACTGTTAGTTTAGTATAGGCCACCCTCATCATCTGTTTTACTGGACCAGTATCTCAGCCTCCTCCCAGGCATTTTGCACATGAAGAGATAACAAATGGAAAAGGAAGGGTGACAACTCAGCTGTCAAGCTGGTGCAGTTCTCTGGCCACAAAAAAAGCTGGCAGAAGTGGGGGAGAATTTCAACATACTTGAGGCAGACATGAAGACTGATGGTAGGCTGCAGAGCTGACCTGGGTAAGGGCAAAAGTCGTGTGGAGATGGAGCAGACTGGGCTGATTTGGAATTTGGGGAGAGGAATAAATAACTAGGCAGATAAATAACTATGCTAGGCCAAGCACAGGAGGCTAAGGAGAAGAGCTTTTGTAACAGAGCAAAATTGTCAGCTCTAAATGCATTTAGATGAGTCAGCAGCACTGATTATCACACATGCACACGCAGACAGACACATCTGTACTGCAATGACATTTTTCAGAGACAGAAATTTTTTGGTCTGTCTCCCATTGGATTTTAGAGCACTGCAGCTGATGACACTACAGATGCTCCTCTATAAAGGAAAAGTTCTATCTGGAGCATTTTGTCTGAAAGTCCATAACTGTGTATACTAGGACAGAAGTGTTTTTGTCCTAGTTTTAAAACACTTCTTAATACTGATAAAGCCAAATATTGGGAGAAAAGACTACTTTTACAAAACTGTAGTGTAATAAAATAAAAACAATCCCCTGTGACTCAATTAATTCCAACTGAATTCTTGAAGAGTATATGAACTGAGTGTAATTGTTTTGGTAATTCTTTTCCTTTAGTCTATTTGCAAATATCTGAAAATGAAGAAAATAAACTACCTACTATTCAGTATATTTAAGGAAAAATATTTCAAAATATATGAAGAAAAATAGCACTACAGAAAAGCTTCACCTCTTCTAATAATTGCAGCAACACAAGGAGCTATACAGAAACTATTCTGAGACAGTATAAACCAGTGCTGTTCACAAGCAGCTGAGTCTTTTGGATGAAATCAGTGGGAGTTACACTGTTTACTTTAATGGAGCTATGATTTTACTCCTTTTTCATAGTAGTTGTTTTCTAAATTGCTACTTGCATTCAGTTATCAATTTTCTTTAAGTAGCACAGTATTTACAACAGCAGCATGTAGTAGCATGAATTGGGTTAGCCAGACTCTTGTGCTCTGGACTACACTTCCAGTTAATACACCAGTGCCACATAACCATACGGTGGTAGAGCTGAAGCAACAATTTTTTAACATGGTTTCTCTCTGAAAAGAAGTCCTCAAAAATATCCTATGGACATATGGCTCTTCTGCTGGCCCAGAATCACTGGTGGAAGAAAATGACAAATTTCTACCTCAGCTGCATCAAAATCTAGTGAGAAGCAAGAGCATTTGGACAGGAAGTTATTAAAGACTGCCCTAGAAAGACACACTGTTAGCAGAACTTGGCTTATTAAGTTGGTTTGGTTTTAAGTTGAAGGGAATATAGGCACTAAGCTTTAAGAGTTCTAACTCCCAACTAGAATATATGTCATTGCTATTGGCAAAAACTGTTTTACTTGAAGCCTGAGAATTTTGTATTGAAGCAACTGAGTATATTTAAATTATTTTCCTTTTCCATCAGACCTGTTAATTACATTTTCAGTTTATATCTTACATTTTACTGAAAATGTCTCTGGATAGCTGTTTTCCTCTCTATTAAAAAAAAAAAAAAAAAAAAAAAAAGTGTGTACTATAATACATATGATGAGCAATTCATAGAATCATTTAAGCTGCAAAAGACCTCTTAGATCGCCAAGTCTAAACATTAACCCAGCACTGCCAAGTTTATAACAAAATCATGTCCTAAGCAGCCCACCTACACATCTTTTACATATCTCTAGGGATGATGACTCCACCACTTCCCTGGGCAGCCTGTTCCAATGCCTGAAAATCATTTTGGTGAAAAAACTTGTCCTAGTACTCAATCTGAACTTTTCATGGTACAACTTGAGGCCAATTCTTGTCCAATCCCTTGTTACCTGGGAAGAGATACCAACTCCCACCTCACTACAACCTTCTTCCAGGTAGTTGTAGAGAGTGATAAGGTCCCCACTGAGCCTATTCTCCAAGTCAAACAATCCCAGCTCCCTCACCCACACTTCATCAAACTTGTGCTTTATACCCTTTACAAATTTTGTTGTTGCTCTTTGGATATGCTCTAGCACATCTGAATCAGGAACTTATCGTGATCAATTTACAAGCATCTATATTTATGCAGATTACTAAGTTTTGCTTTGGAGTGTAAATTAATTGATCAAATCTAAAAAAAATTGTAACATTGCAGTCCTAGGTAAAAGAGTGAAGCATGAAGAAGAATGTAAACCACAGAATGTATTTTGTAGAAATCTGGATGTTATCTAGATCAGAAATGACGAACTACTAGCATCTCTGCAAAGTTTGGAAGAGGCAGCGATTTGCAGTGGTGCTGACAATGCTTTATAAAATTAATTTGCTAGTGCTCCCAGGAACAATTTGTTGCAAATGACCTTTACTGCTGAAGATGAAGACAAAGAAAGGACATGAGATTAAAAAATGTGGAAATCAAAACCAAGGTCAAATAAAACCTGCTGAGCATCACACTTTAAAGTCAGTGATAGGCAGCAATAGGCTTGGTGAGATCATTCTGTAACCACATGAATCTATAGGATTAGATGGGCCTAGTAATTGTTCTAGCATGCAACCTGCAAATTTCTTAAAGCAGATGCTCAAGTAGGTTTACATGCGATGGAAGTTTTATGTAAAAATTACATCGTCTACCTACACCCTTTCTATTGAAACAATACATATGAGATGATAGAAGGCATTGATATTTTGCCTTTTACCTACATGGTTTGTGCATGTAAATTGTAAACAAATGTAAGAACACTGGCACTCATTCCTAAACAGTCTTTCAGTCCATTGCAGTAAAAGCAATGTAATATGGATTATGTGCTTATTTTTTCAGACTATACCTAATAACCTATAAAGTAATTTTTAGTCACAGCTCACTGGAGTTAACTTTAAAGCATAATATTAAAGTCCACGTTGTCTTCATAATTAACTAGGCATTAAATACAAATGTGGTCTGATATATATTGAGTTAAATATATGCAAGTAAACCCTTGCAGGCAAATGAGAATGGACTGAATAAAAATTAAAAATGAACTCTCTATGTAGGTGTACACTCAGCAATGTGCATTATTACATCTCAGCTGCTATGGGAGAGCAGGAACATTTGAACCAAGTTTATGTCACTGTCAAGAACATTCAATTCGAAGTTATTTTTTGGAACTAGCAACATTTAAGAATTTTTGACTGATTAGTTATTTCTGGGCATAGTTTACAGAAATTTGTAGTATAATCATTTACCTTTAGAAAGAAGTAGAAAAACAATTTCAGACAAGAGCTGGATGTTTTCCAGAAAAAAAAGGAACACTGGATAGAAAGTCATCCTTTGAACTCTTATATTTTTTTCATATCCTTTCATCACTAGTAGCTTTACTCATCAAGTATAAGATGAAGCAGGTTAATTGCTCCCCAAGACTAAAGTAGCTTAAACCTAAAGTCCACTAGATATGTATTTAACTTTGTAAGAAATAAGTTTTCCATTGTATTTGTCTTTTCTATTACCATTACTGAGCAGAAGTGTGAACAGAATATAGAATAATTTTAAAAGGGGAGAAACATGCAGAAAACAGTTCTTTCTACATCATACTTAGTATCCACATATTTTGCGTAAGCTTTAATGTAACTGTATTTTAAAAGAAATTACACTGAATTTGCCAAATTTTAGAAGGCAGGAAATTTTACTTTGATTTTGTCATCAGTTATTGCTTGCCTACTCTCCCATTTTAGTGATTCAATAAAATAGTATTAATAAGATATAACAGAAACTCCCTCATCTGTTTATTATCCCTAGTTGTTTATTTCCTGCCTCTCAGAAGAAAAGGAAGTATTTCAATGATGATCATGAAATTTAATCCATTTTCTTTTTATCTTCTTACATCTGGCTTAGAGGGCAATACAGGAAATGGTAGACGTTATTTCAATTTGTTAACTGCATATATATGTATATAAATATGTTTCTTAAAAGATGTTCAGTTTGTCCTTGGCATATTTATTTCACTAAGGAAACTATTTGAACTATTATAAATACAAAGCTAACTGGAAAGAGGTTTGTGGGTTTTTGTCTCTGGAAGAAAAATTGTCATAAAGCCAGTAATCTTTCTTTGAAATGTTTTACTTTTCCTTTGATAGTTGTGAAAACAGACTTAGCTTGGCTAGTGAACTTCTGGGTCTAATTTAATTACGTTGTGAATTGGTGTTAAAGTTTGCTAGGGTATAAATGAAACTGCTGATTAAAGCAGTCTCAAGAGGGGAAGCATGAAACGGTGGCGTCCATCAGAAATGAGTTTTCTGTGAGGTTTGCCAAGCTGACTGCAAGAAGGTTTTTCTGTGCTATTTTCTTTCCACTGCAAAAATCTCATACATTCCTTTACTCAACACATGAAAGAAAAAAAAATTAACTAAAGCTGGAGGATTCAAAGCAAAACAACACTGTACCGCCAACCATTTGTTTTGTGCCCTAGTCTGAGGCAGAGGCTGCTTGAAGACTAATAACTGCTGAAAGCTTGAAGCCTCTGTGTGGTTTCACATTTTCCAATGTTTCCACAGGGTAGACTCCACTCCACAGTACTTCTAAATGAGGACTATGCTTGAACATACAACTATGCATTAAGCAAGGAGCAGTAGAGAATATCTCATGCATTGGGCATCCCTGAAGTGTCTGTTTCAGCTGAATCCTGATTGTTTCAGATGCAAATGCATCACTTGAAATGAAAAACAGTAAGCAAGTCTGAATACTGCTAACTTGAGGAAGCAGGGGGTGTTTTCTAGGTTAAATTTGTAGTCACTGAATTTGTTTCACAGGTTAAAAATTCTGGTAGATCTTTTTATTTCCAAATCACAATACCAGAAAAGCTAAACATAAGTGTAAAAAATGCCTTTCAGATAATGGAAGTAATACCAATAGGAATTTTACTGTATCCATAGCTCAAAGTACTTTATCTCATCAAGGTAAAAGTAATAGTTTCATATTGACCTGGGGCCTGCATTAGTGGTGTTGTAGTAACTTATTAATGGGGGAATTTGATGAGTACTGTTGTAACAGTTTAATGATAGGGGAATTTGATGTCAAATGAAATACTTGCTCTCACAGTCTCTCCTGGTGAGAAACATAACTGAAAAAACAGCGAAGAACCATAGCCATTCCCAGATCAATGGATTACTTCCACCATCACCCCTATAAAAAATGTTTTGCTCAATGAACAGTTCTTAAAATTTTAAAATAGAAAAATCAGCAGAGTTGTTAAACACAGGAAACATGCAGGTTTTGATTCACAATTACCACAGATAACAGTTCTTTATTTCATTTTTCAAGATAACTGACTTCAGACATTGCACTGAGAATCTAAAAGGCCATGCAGATAATATTGGTGAAAATAGTAGGAATAATCTGTCTACTCTGACTCAAATAGTAAACTGGACAATTATTTACTGTTTCTGAAAAACATAGCACTGCAAAATCATAAGAGTCATGAACAAATCACTGCCTAACTGAAAAGTCATTTTAAGGTGAAATAAAACAGGACTTCCAAATCTCAGTTTTCATCCAAAGGGGAAATTTAATCTGCATCTCTTATAGGTGCAAGAACTTTGGAAATATAAATGGATTCTAATGCATAATAAAAAATTGTTCTATTTGTAAATATATAGAGATATTTAACTATAATGCTCCATATACTTCTGTGGTGCTATAACTGACTTCTGGCTGACATCTAAATATGAGAATGAACTGATCAATTTTCATAGCAAGACATTAATATGATTGGTGGATGTACAATAAAAGATGTCCAGAAGATCATTTTACTCAATTAAGACATTTAAAGGCTAGTGTGGAAAATAGAGAAGATTTTAGAATTTTGCCCTCAAACCCCAGAAAATACTGCTAGTGAATTCTACTTTGACCCAAATATGTGACCTTTAGAACATACAAACCAAGAAGCAAATCTACATTGCTCATTCAATAAAGTCAGAAATATAGTTGTACTCTGTTTTTTCTACTTTTTCCACTTTGTTTCACCCAGATTCTACATCAAGATTTCCTTTAATACAATTATCACTGTATGAAACTCCTACAACATAGGTTAAAGAAATGGCAAAGGCATAAAAGAAGAGCAATTACACATTTCAAAAATACAAAATTGCATATAAATTAAAAGGATTAAGGTCTGAGGTGTGAAAATCTCTTTTAGGATGAACTAAATAAAAAGTAGCAATCAAGTGTGAAAGATAAAAATTTCCATCTGACCACAGGTATGGTTAAATAACATAGTTTATATGTATAGATACAGAAATAGGCCTTACAAGAAAAAAAAGCACTTTTCATCCCATTGTTGTAGAAATACAACCAAGCTTACTTTAATGTATCAGCACTTCTAACATTATAAAATTTTATTGAGAAACATAATATTGTATTTACAACAACCTTTTTATGAGAAGTGTTTTACTGGCCATTGTGAATGTATTATTTGTAAGAAATATAATTTGATTTGCTAGAATGCAAGCTCACCCTAAAACTGATGTCTGCCATTGTATGTCTGGCAGTTTTTTGGGGGAACACTACCAGGCATTTATTAACAGCAACAAAGTCTGTCCTAATTCTTAAAACAATATGACTATTTTAGACAAATGTCAAAAAGGAAGATAAACATTTCTATTTAAGATAGATGTGTGCTATCCTGTGAAAGATAATTTGAGTATGCAGCAAATCCCTACTGGCACAAATGCGAGGAGATACTGCCAGAAAAATCTGAATTTTTAGAAAGGTGTAACTCTTCTCTTAGAGAAATAAAAAGGGTCTCTCACTAAAATCTTAGCTGTCATTACCAGCATTAAATCAGTGCCTGCCAGCAAAACACTGTAAAAGGTTGTTAAAAAAAAAAAAAAGAAAAAAAAAAAAAAAAAAAAAAAAAAAAAAAAAATAAAAAAAAAAATAAAAAAAAAAAAAAGCTTGTAAAGGTTGTAAAATACTACTTTTTCTGAGAGCTTAAACAATACTGACAGAAAAGGCCCTGGGCTGAAGTGTGGAATATTGCATATCTCTTAAGAAGTGTCTCTTAGGCACTTATTTTTTAATAGCCTTTACTGGAGATAGAGTTCTAATCTTGAAAGCAAAGCTTAAATGAAAGCAATAGGACACACATCCGTAGATGCTCAATGCACTGGGCACACAACATGCAATACTTTGCAATCTGATCCTCCTTGCTGGTCCAGTCAGAACCTGGTTCCTTAAAATTCCTTTAAATTAAATTGATTCAAGGCTACCACAGTTTAAAGGTACTTTATTTGGATTAAGAGCCGATTCATATATTTTCATGAGAAAACTCTTCATGAGTATTCACGAAACATAGGCATTTCTCGCATCCATCTTTCAATTCTAAAAGAAGAACGCAGATGTACCACTGAAGAGACCAAATCTCCATTGAATTATCCCTTTTCCCCCAAGGACAGCTCCAGAATAGCCACCATGAAGGTATTTAGAGATTATCAGTATCAGTCATGAAAGAAAAACTATGAATACAAACAAGACGCTTAAAAGGTCACAAAAGTTGAAAGAAAAATGCACCAATTGAACAAATGCTAGAATGATATCCAATCTAAAAACGTATGGAAACAAGATGAGAAAATACCATGTATTTCTTGAAAATAAAAGAGAGAGTATTATTGTCAGAAAAAAATACAGATTAACACATCAGATTAAAAAAAGCCTTCTTAATATGCATCTCAAGATACCATACCAGAAAACATAGGAGTGATCCTAGATTGCACTTCTGTTTGTGCAAGTAAGCATTAGTACAAAATCACAGAGTATCGCCCCCAAAGTATGTGTGAAAATACTACAAATTAAATTGATCCTAAAGATTGGCATTTAAAAAAAAAATTCAAATGCTGTTAATTTTTGTTATTGAAACTTTTAATTTTTTGCCAACTCTAAAGACAGAGGGAAATAGAATTAATCTGTACACAGAAAAGTCAAAATAGTGTTTTTAAATAGCTATCTATTTAGTAAAACCAGAAATGAAAAGTTTAAAACATTTTAGAAATATTGCCAGCTCTATCTGTTAGTAATGGCATATCTACAATAATTTTGAGTCAACACCTCCCTTTCATTTCAACCACTGGAGTTTCAGTATCTCTGCAAAATAGGGTCATAAGTCCCTAACAGTAACTGGAGCTGAATACTTACTTTGATCATTAACATAATGGAAACAAAAAAGAAAAAAAAAAATATTTGTAGCAGCATGTTATGTATAATGATAAAGTGGACATGGCTACTTTTAACTATTACTAGCCTATAAGAAGAATTAGTAGACCTCCATAGAGCCTAAGATCATATCTAAAACAGAAAAGAGCTGATGACACTAAAACCTGGAAAAAAGTATTCAATGATAGAAAAAGTAGTAACTTAGAACAGGCTTATCTGGTTTACCTGAGTAATCCAAGTCTTCAACACGTTAACTTAAACATTATGTATCTGAGCAAAATTAGACCTAATTTGAACTATTTAAAAATTAACGCTGCAGTCTCCTTTATACAGAAGCAGGAAGCTAGCTACTAGATGAATGGATCTTGCCTGAGAAAGGGAGATGGATACTTGAACACTGGAAAGGCAAAAAAAGATTGCAACACAAAAGAGGACAAAAATTTCATTAACACTTCACAAGTGGCAACTGTTGAGTTCAACACGGGGCAGTGCTTGCAGTGACTGTGCTGGTCTACTTTAACTAAAGAGATTGCATTCCTCACTAATACATCAATTGCCACTTGTGAAGTGTTAATGAAATTTTTGTCCTCTTTTGTGTTGCAATCTTTTCTGCCTTTCCAGTGTTCAAGTATCCATCTCCCTTTCTCAGGCAAGATCCATTCATCTAGTAGCTAGCTTCCTGCTTCTGTATAAAGGAGACTGCAGCGTTAATTTTTAAATAGTTCAAATTAGGTCTAATTTTGCTCAGATACATAATGTTTAAGTTAACGTGTTGAAGACTTGGATTACTCAGGTAAACCAGATAAGCCTGTTCTAAGTACTACTTTTTCTATCATTGAATACTTTCCAGGTTTTAGTGTCATCAAGCTCTTTTCTGTTTAGATATGATCTTAGGCTCTATGGAGGTCTACTAATTCTTCTTTATAGGCTAGTAATAGTTAAAAGTAGCCATGTCCACTTTATCATTATTACATAACATGCTGTTACAAATATTTTTTTTTTCTTTTTTGTTTTCCATTATGTAATGATCCAAAGTATTCAGCTCCAGTTACTGTTAGGGACTTATGACCCTATTTGCAGAGATACTGAACTCCAGTGGTTGAAATGAAAGGGAGGTGTTGACTCAAAATTATTGTAGATATGCCATTACTAACAGATAGAGCTGGGCAATATTTTCTAAAATGTTTAAACTTTTCATTCTGGTTTTACTAAATAGATAGCTATTTAAAACACTATTTTGACTTTTCTTGTACAGATTAATTCTATTTCCCTCTGTCTTAAGAGGTGGCAAAAAAATTTAAAAGTTTCAATAACAAAATTAACAGCATTTGAATTTTTTTTAAATGCCAATCTTTAGGATCAATTTAATTTGTAGTATTTCACACATACTTTGGGGGCATACTCTGTGATTTGTACTAATGCTTACTTGGCACAAACAGAAGTGCAATCTAGGATCACTCCTATGTTTCTGGTATGGAGTATCTGAGATGCATATTAAGAAGGCTTTTCTTTTTAATCTGATGTGTTAATCTGTATTTTTTTCTGACAATAATACTCTCTCTTTTATTTTCAAGAAATACATGGTATTTTCTCATCTTGTTTCCATACGTTTTTAGATTGGATATCATTCTAGCATTTGTTCAATTGGTGCATTTTTCTTTCAACTTTTGTGACCTTTTAAGGTCTTTGTTTGTATTCATAGTTTTTCTTTTCATGACTGATACTGATAATCTCTAAATACCTTCATGGTGGCTATTCTGGAGCTGTCCTTGGGGGAAAAGGGATTAATTCAATGGAGATTGGTCTCTCAGTGGTACATCTGGTTCTTCTTTTAGAATTGAAAGATGGAGAAATGCCTATGCGTGAATACTCATGAAGAGTTTTCTCATGGAAATATATGAATTCGGCTCTTAATCCAAATAAAGTACCTTTAAACTGTGGTAGCCTTGAATCAATTTAATTTAAAGGAATTTTAAGGAACCAGGTTCTGACTGGGATCCCAGCAAGGAGGATCAGATTGCAAGTTGCATGTTGTGTGCCCAGTGCTTGAGCATTCTTACGGATTGTGTCCTATTGCTTTCATTTAAGCTTTGCTTTTCAAGATTAGAACCTATCTCAGTAAAGGTATTAAAAAATAAGTGCCTAAAGAGACACTTTCTAAGAGATATGCAATATTCCACACTTCAGCCCAGGGCCCTTTTCTGTAGTATTGTTTAAGCTCTCAGAAAAGTAGTATTTACAATGAGAACCTTTAACAACCTTTTACAGTGTTTGCTGGCAGGCACTGATTTAATGCTGGTATGACAGCTAAGATTTTAGTGAGAGACCCTTTTATTTCTCTAAGAGAAGAGTTACACCTTCTAAAAATCAGATTTTTCTGGCCAGTATCTCCTCGCATTTGTGCCAGTAGGGATTTGCTGACTACTCAAATTATCTTTCACAGGATAGCACACATCTATCTTAAATAGAAATGTTTATCTTCCTTTTTGACATTTGTCTAAATAGTCATATTGTTTTTAAGAATTAGGACAGACTTTGTTGCTGTTAATAAATGCCTGTGTAGTGTTCCCCCAAAAACTGCCAGACATACAATGGCAGACATCAGTTTAGGGTGAGCTTGCATTCTAGCAAATCAAATTATATTTCTTACAAAATACATTCACAATTGGCAGTAAACACTTCTCATAAAAAAGGTGTAAATACAATATTATGTTCTCAATAAAATTTATAATGTTAGAAGTGCTGATACATTAAAGTAAGCTTGGTTGTATTTCTACAACAATGGGATGAAAAGTGCTTTTTTTTCTTGTAAGGCCTATTTCTGTATCTATACATATAAACTATGTTATTTAACCATACCTGTGGTCAGATGGAAATTTTTATCTTTCACACTTGATTGCTACTTTTTATTTAGTTCATCCTAAAAGAGATTTTCACACCTCAGACCTTAATTCTTTTAATTTATATGCAATTTTGTATTTTTGAAATGTGTAATTGCTCTTCTTTTATGCCTTTGCCGTTTCTTTAACCTATGTTGTAGGAGTTTCATACAGCGATAATTGTATTAAAGGAAATCTTGATGTAGAATCTGGGTGGAACAAAGTGGAAAAAGTAGAAAAAACAGAGTACAACTATATTTCTGACTTTATTGAATGAGCAATGTAGATTTGCTTCTTGGTTTGTATGTTCCAAAGGTCACATATTTGGGTCAAAGTAGAATTCACTAGCAGTATTTTCTGGGGTTTGAGGGCAAAATTCTAAAATCTTCTCTATTTTCCACACTAGCCTTTAAATGTCTTAATTGAGTAAAATGATCTTCTGGACATCTTTTATTGTACATCCACCAATCATATTAATGTCTTGCTATGAAAATTGATCAGTTCATTCTCATATTTAGATGTCAGCCAGAAGTCAGTTATAGCACCACAGAAGTATATGGAGCATTATAGTTAAATATCTCTATATATTTACAAATAGAACAATTTTTTATTATGCATTAGAATCCATTTATATTTCCAAAGTTCTTGCACCTATAAGAGATGCAGATTAAATTTCCCCTTTGAATGAAAACTGAGATTTGGAAGTCCTGTTTTATTTCACCTTAAAATGACTTTTCAGTTAGGCAGTGATTTGTTCATGACTCTTATGATTTTGCAGTGCTATGTTTTTCAGAAACGGTAAATAATTGTCCAGTTTACTATTTGAGTCAGAGTAGACAGATTATTCCTACTATTTTCACCAATATTATCTGCATGGCCTTTTAGATTCTCAGTGCAATGTCTGAAGTCAGTTATCTTGAAAAATGAAATAAAGAACTGTTATCTGTGGTAATTGTGAATCAAAACCTGCATGTTTCCTGTGTTTAACAACTCTGCTGATTTTTCTATTTTAAAATTTTAAGAACTGTTCATTGAGCAAAACATTTTTTATAGGGGTGATGGTGGAAGTAATCCATTGATCTGGGAATGGCTATGGTTCTTCGCTGTTTTTTCAGTTATGTTTCTCACCAGGAGAGACTGTGAGAGCAAGTATTTCATTTGACATCAAATTCCCCTATCATTAAACTGTTACAACAGTACTCATCAAATTCCCCCATTAATAAGTTACTACAACACCACTAATGCAGGCCCCAGGTCAATATGAAACTATTACTTTTACCTTGATGAGATAAAGTACTTTGAGCTATGGATACAGTAAAATTCCTATTGGTATTACTTCCATTATCTGAAAGGCATTTTTTACACTTATGTTTAGCTTTTCTGGTATTGTGATTTGGAAATAAAAAGATCTACCAGAATTTTTAACCTGTGAAACAAATTCAGTGACTACAAATTTAACCTAGAAAACACCCCCTGCTTCCTCAAGTTAGCAGTATTCAGACTTGCTTACTGTTTTTCATTTCAAGTGATGCATTTGCATCTGAAACAATCAGGATTCAGCTGAAACAGACACTTCAGGGATGCCCAATGCATGAGATATTCTCTACTGCTCCTTGCTTAATGCATAGTTGTATGTTCAAGCATAGTCCTCATTTAGAAGTACTGTGGAGTGGAGTCTACCCTGTGGAAACATTGGAAAATGTGAAACCACACAGAGGCTTCAAGCTTTCAGCAGTTATTAGTCTTCAAGCAGCCTCTGCCTCAGACTAGGGCACAAAACAAATGGTTGGCGGTACAGTGTTGTTTTGCTTTGAATCCTCCAGCTTTAGTTAATTTTTTTTTCTTTCATGTGTTGAGTAAAGGAATGTATGAGATTTTTGCAGTGGAAAGAAAATAGCACAGAAAAACCTTCTTGCAGTCAGCTTGGCAAACCTCACAGAAAACTCATTTCTGATGGACGCCACCGTTTCATGCTTCCCCTCTTGAGACTGCTTTAATCAGCAGTTTCATTTATACCCTAGCAAACTTTAACACCAATTCACAACGTAATTAAATTAGACCCAGAAGTTCACTAGCCAAGCTAAGTCTGTTTTCACAACTATCAAAGGAAAAGTAAAACATTTCAAAGAAAGATTACTGGCTTTATGACAATTTTTCTTCCAGAGACAAAAACCCACAAACCTCTTTCCAGTTAGCTTTGTATTTATAATAGTTCAAATAGTTTCCTTAGTGAAATAAATATGCCAAGGACAAACTGAACATCTTTTAAGAAACATATTTATATACATATATATGCAGTTAACAAATTGAAATAACGTCTACCATTTCCTGTATTGCCCTCTAAGCCAGATGTAAGAAGATAAAAAGAAAATGGATTAAATTTCATGATCATCATTGAAATACTTCCTTTTCTTCTGAGAGGCAGGAAATAAACAACTAGGGATAATAAACAGATGAGGGAGTTTCTGTTATATCTTATTAATACTATTTTATTGAATCACTAAAATGGGAGAGTAGGCAAGCAATAACTGATGACAAAATCAAAGTAAAATTTCCTGCCTTCTAAAATTTGGCAAATTCAGTGTAATTTCTTTTAAAATACAGTTACATTAAAGCTTACGCAAAATATGTGGATACTAAGTATGATGTAGAAAGAACTGTTTTCTGCATGTTTCTCCCCTTTTAAAATTATTCTATATTCTGTTCACACTTCTGCTCAGTAATGGTAATAGAAAAGACAAATACAATGGAAAACTTATTTCTTACAAAGTTAAATACATATCTAGTGGACTTTAGGTTTAAGCTACTTTAGTCTTGGGGAGCAATTAACCTGCTTCATCTTATACTTGATGAGTAAAGCTATTAGTGATGAAAGGATATGAAAAAAATATAAGAGTTCAAAGGATGACTTTCTATCCAGTGTTCCTTTTTTTTCTGGAAAACATCCAGCTCTTGTCTGAAATTGTTTTTCTACTTCTTTCTAAAGGTAAATGATTATACTACAAATTTCTGTAAACTATGCCCAGAAATAACTAATCAGTCAAAAATTCTTAAATGTTGCTAGTTCCAAAAAATAACTTCGAATTGAATGTTCTTGACAGTGACATAAACTTGGTTCAAATGTTCCTGCTCTCCCATAGCAGCTGAGATGTAATAATGCACATTGCTGAGTGTACACCTACATAGTTCATTTTTAATTTTTATTCAGTCCATTCTCATTTGCCTGCAAGGGTTTACTTGCATATATTTAACTCAATATATATCAGACCACATTTGTATTTAATGCCTAGTTAATTATGAAGACACGTGGACTTTAATATTATGCTTTAAAGTTAACTCCAGTGAGCTGTGACTAAAAATTACTTTATAGGTTATTAGGTATAGTCTGAAAAAATAAGCACATAATCCATATTACATTGCTTTTACTGCAATGGACTGAAAGACTGTTTAGGAATGAGTGCCAGTGTTCTTACATTTGTTTACAATTTACATGCATAAACCATGTATGTAAAAGGCAAAATATCAATATCTTCTATCATCTCATATATATTGTTTCAATAGAAAGGGTGTAGGTAGACGATGTAATTTTTACATAAAACTTCCATCGCATGTAAACCTACTTGAGCATCTGCTTTAAGAAATTTGCAGGTTGCATGCTAGAACAATTACTAGGCCCATCTAATCCTATAGATTCATGTGGTTACAGAATGATCTCACCAAGCCTATTGCTGCCTATCACTGACTTTAAAGTGTGATGCTCAGCAGGTTTTATTTGACCTTGGTTTTGATTTCCACATTTTTTAATCTCATGTCCTTTCTTTGTCTTCATCTTCAGCAGTAAAGGTCATTTGCAACAAATTGTTCCTGGGAGCACTAGCAAATTAATTTTATAAAGCATTGTCAGCACCACTGCAAATCGCTGCCTCTTCCAAACTTTGCAGAGATGCTAGTAGTTCGTCATTTCTGATCTAGATAACATCCAGATTTCTACAAAATACATTCTGTGGTTTACATTCTTCTTCATGCTTCACTCTTTTACCTAGGACTGCAATGTTACAATTTTTTTTAGATTTGATCAATTAATTTACACTCCAAAGCAAAACTTAGTAATCTGCATAAATATAGATGCTTGTAAATTGATCACGATAAGTTCCTGATTCAGATGTGCTAGAGCATATCCAAAGAGCAACAACAAAATTTGTAAAGGGTATAAAGCACAAGTTTGATGAAGTGTGGGTGAGGGAGCTGGGATTGTTTGACTTGGAGAATAGGCTCAGTGGGGACCTTATCACTCTCTACAACTACCTGGAAGAAGGTTGTAGTGAGGTGGGAGTTGGTATCTCTTCCCAGGTAACAAGGGATTGGACAAGAATTGGCCTCAAGTTGTACCATGAAAAGTTCAGATTGAGTACTAGGACAAGTTTTTTCACCAAAATGATTTTCAGGCATTGGAACAGGCTGCCCAGGGAAGTGGTGGAGTCACCATCCCTAGAGATATGTAAAAGATGTGTAGGTGGGCTGCTTAGGACATGATTTTGTTATAAACTTGGCAGTGCTGGGTTAATGTTTAGACTTGGCGATCTAAGAGGTCTTTTGCAGCTTAAATGATTCTATGAATTGCTCATCATATGTATTATAGTACACACTTTTTTTTTTTTTTTTTTTTTTTAATAGAGAGGAAAACAGCTATCCAGAGACATTTTCAGTAAAATGTAAGATATAAACTGAAAATGTAATTAACAGGTCTGATGGAAAAGGAAAATAATTTAAATATACTCAGTTGCTTCAATACAAAATTCTCAGGCTTCAAGTAAAACAGTTTTTGCCAATAGCAATGACATATATTCTAGTTGGGAGTTAGAACTCTTAAAGCTTAGTGCCTATATTCCCTTCAACTTAAAACCAAACCAACTTAATAAGCCAAGTTCTGCTAACAGTGTGTCTTTCTAGGGCAGTCTTTAATAACTTCCTGTCCAAATGCTCTTGCTTCTCACTAGATTTTGATGCAGCTGAGGTAGAAATTTGTCATTTTCTTCCACCAGTGATTCTGGGCCAGCAGAAGAGCCATATGTCCATAGGATATTTTTGAGGACTTCTTTTCAGAGAGAAACCATGTTAAAAAATTGTTGCTTCAGCTCTACCACCGTATGGTTATGTGGCACTGGTGTATTAACTGGAAGTGCAGTCCAGAACACAAGGGTCTGGCTAACCCAATTCATGCTACTACATGCTGCTGTTGTAAATACTGTGCTACTTAAAGAAAATTGATAACTGAATGCAAGTAGCAATTTAGAAAACAACTACTATGAAAAAGGAGTAAAATCATAGCTCCATTAAAGTAAACAGTGTAACTCCCACTGATTTCATCCAAAAGACTCAGCTGCTTGTGAACAGCACTGGTTTATACTGTCTCAGAATAGTTTCTGTATAGCTCCTTGTGTTGCTGCAATTATTAGAAGAGGTGAAGCTTTTCTGTAGTGCTATTTTTTTTCATATATTTTGAAATATTTTTCCTTAAATATACTGAATAGTAGGTAGTTTATTTTCTTCATTTTCAGATATTTGCAAATAGACTAAAGGAAAAGAATTACCAAAACAATTACACTCAGTTCATATCCTCTTCAAGAATTCAGTTGGAATTAATTGAGTCACAGGGGATTGTTTTTATTTTATTACACTACAGTTTTGTAAAAGTAGTCTTTTCTCCCAATATTTGGCTTTATCAGTATTAAGAAGTGTTTTAAAACTAGGACAAAAACACTTCTGTCCTAGTATACACAGTTATGGACTTTCAGACAAAATGCTCCAGATAGAACTTTTCCTTTATAGAGGAGCATCTGTAGTGTCATCAGCTGCAGTGCTCTAAAATCCAATGGGAGACAGACCAAAAAATTTCTGTCTCTGAAAAATGTCATTGCAGTACAGATGTGTCTGTCTGCGTGTGCATGTGTGATAATCGGTGCTGCTGACTCATCTAAATGCATTTAGAGCTGACAATTTTGCTCTGTTACAAAAGCTCTTCTCCTTAGCCTCCTGTGCTTGGCCTAGCATAGTTATTTATCTGCCTAGTTATTTATTCCTCTCCCCAAATTCCAAATCAGCCCAGTCTGCTCCATCTCCACACGACTTTTGCCCTTACCCAGGTCAGCTCTGCAGCCTACCATCAGTCTTCATGTCTGCCTCAAGTATGTTGAAATTCTCCCTCCCTTCTGCCAGCTTTTTTTGTGGCCAGAGAACTGCACCAGTTTGACAGCTGAGTTGTCACCCTTCCTTTTCCATTTGTTATCTCTTCATGTGGAAAATGCCTGGGAGGAGGCTGAGATACTGGTCCAGTAAAACAGATGAAGAGGGTGGCCTATACTAAACTAACAGTTTTCACGGCTGTAAAAAGGAATCCGAGTAGTCTGATGGAGTAACAACAAAACCATGCCTGCTTTCTGCACTGGCTAAGATGGCAGCTGAACAGCTGGACAGGAAACTTATTCTCAGGCACATCTAAAATACATGCAATTACCTTAGCTTCCTTTGTGGCACACTAAAATATTGTGATTTGTTAAAAACAATAAATTACGGTGTCTTCATGGGAGATTTTTCCTACTGATGTGAATTAATAGGAGACTGTGAAGAGCAGAGATTTTGCCAAGAAATATGCAAAAAATTTCTGGTTTCCATTTTAATTGAAATATTTGCTACCTAAAGCTACTTTTAATTAATCTGCATTTGCAAAACATCCGTAATTATTTCTTCTTACTTCCCAGTGTGTAGCTTCTGATTTAAATCATAAACCTTTATGTTTTCAGTACACCTAAATTCTTAAAATGCATCATCAACAATATCAGAAATGCATTGTGTTGTGGCAAAAAGGCTCAGTATGTAATAAAAATCACAACTCTTTCACAGGAGCCACAGGAAAAAGAGAGGGCTGTCTGCAACTCTACTTTATAATTTCCAAGCAGGATATAAACTTAAGTCCTGCAGAGTTGTTAAATCTCACTTATCTTGGTTATTATAGGGTATTAGAATAGTAGATGGTTCTGCCTTCAGACATCCCCTGCAGGAAAAGTCTCCTATTTCCTCTGAAAACTAAATACTTTGAAATTATAGGAAAATAATTCATATTAAGACAGAACTTTTTTTATTGTGCCCTAATGTAATATATGGTTTATGTTGCTAGAGCATTTTCAGTCATTTGCAGACTACAAGCATCTGCTTTGTGCTTGTAGTCATAGGTGGACTGGTTTTTTGCTGCCCTTGTGTAAAAACAGTGAACATACAGAGAAGTCAGTAGGGAATACAGACAAATTCTGACTCTGTAACCGATCCTTGTCTCTTTTTACCTCTTAAAGAATTGGATAATAAAGTTTATTCTAGACTTTTCCCTTTAAATCTAGTATAAGTGAGAATGGGAAAAAACCAGGAAAAATACTTAAAGAAATGTAAAATGAAACCTAAAAATGAACTAGCAGCACTAATTAAAAAAAAAAAAAAGTCAACAACATGAACACAACACACATTTAACTGTATAATTGTGATAACCAAAACATAGTTATCTCAAACTCTGGTGTGTCTATCGGGACTGCTTCAATACATCTGTTTTATTGTGTTTAAAATATTGTGTACAGAAATGTCTGAGCCTGCCGAGTTTACTTGTTTCTCAGAAGAAAGACTCTGCAGGAGAGAGTTTCCATCCTGTGGAGCTTACAGACTCCACAGGATCTTTTGCTCAATGACCCTAGTTTATCAACAATTCATTTGTGTGACTGAATCTAATGTCTCCCAGATAAACGAGTTTCACACCATTAAGGCTGTACTGTCCTTGTTAGCAAGAATATATGATTGGTCAGAGGAATGCCAAAATGTCCTTTTCTAAAATACAGGAAAATAGCGATTATAGAATATGTTTTCAGTTTGGTTTACAACTAAGTTATGAGATGTTTCTTGTCCAATCTCAAGAATAAATCATTGATGAGGTTTCCCAATTCTGAATAGATGATTATTTTTTTTACTTTCTTTGATAAAGAATTTGCTTTCATGCAATATGTGTTGAATTTGGATTTCAACTAAACCTTAATAAGAAAACAAATTAAGGATAGCAATAGTATCTATATCAGTGTGCAATCGTAAGTTTTTAGAAATTTTAAAATCCAACATATAAAAAAAGAGATATCTTCCATCTAATGTATTGCATGTCTAATGTGCAAAAACTACAGTCTGGAAAAAAATTAAGAAACTAGAAGGAAAGCTATGTTGAAGAGAAAAATCCCATCTTTTTTTTTGTTTTTCACTTTCGCATTTTGGCATCTTTGGCATCTTTGGAAAATATCAAAAAGACATTTTATTTAAAATTGCTAAGATTTAAAATTTGTCTTTGCCCATCTTAAATAAAAAAAAAAATCAGTGAATTCTAGAAAAATATGCTGTCTAGAAACCTGTTGTGTCAAATATATATTTGAGCCATACATCTTCAAAGAAATAAATGATAAATAGGTTTATCATATAGAATATTGAACTGCAGCAATATTTGAAAATACTCCATTTTCAATGAATGATCTGATGATTGTCAGTGTAATACTCAACATGTATAGTCATAATAGTTCTGCAGTCAATTTTATGTATTCATTAATATGTAAGTGAATTTATTTTACATTAAGTAACTTTGTTTAGAAATCATGAAACAGGTTTTGTTTGATTACTAATGTACAAATGTAAATTCTGCTATTGTAATTTTTCATATTAGAACTAAAGCTAAAAGAGATACGGATTCTGTTCTAAAATTTGTTCAATTATTGGTACAATGGGCACAAAGAAAATTACCTGCATAAATAATCAGGTTTTTAATTTAACCTATTCCTATAAAATATTTGGAAGTAGAACAGTCGTATCACTATAGAAGCAACACAGATAATCTCCAAAAAGATCTCACTGATACTGATGCACTTTCAGTTTGATTATGCATATTCTCTGTTTTCCCTGCTTTAGAAAATCGGCTTCAACTTAGATATTCCAAGTTTAGGTGTTTTAAGTAATATTCCTGTTTAAAATTTCGTGCATGAGAATTAAATTACTATAAATAAATAACCGTTTGCTTCTATTTGTAATAGTCATGTGCATATCTAGCACAACCAACTTAAACCAAAATGCAAGCCTTTCAAAAATATGGTATTCTGAGATTAGGAAGAGCAAAGGTGTATGGAAGATAGGTCTGTAGAGTAAGATTTCATCTTTTACATCTCAGATTTCACCATGTATTTGGAATGATACAGAAAAGTGACTTTTCAGAGATGCAATTTGTTGCCCTTAACTAAATGATCATTGCATTTTCCATTCACTGTTATATTTTTCTTGACTCGTCCTACTTCATGTAATTTACTCTTAATTTTGAACAATGTAATAGCAATTAGAACGTATGTGCTACTATATGTTCTGAACTTCTTTTAAAAAATTCTCATTTCTGGCTTTTGCTCACTTTTTCCTTTTCCATTTCTTGGCATGCACTTTTGCAAATGCAGTTTAAATGTCAATCAGCTTTTGCCCTTACATTCTTCCCTTCCTGTCTTTCATGAAAAAAAGCCCAGACACAGACTTTAGACTTGCTAGGAATAGCCCCTCAGTGTTTCTGTGACACAAAACAAGAGTTAGGGGAGGGTAATAACAGAATAAGATTTTCTAATGGAAAAATGCTAGTCAGAAAGTAGATTGTCTCCTGACTTTCTGAACTCAATTTTTTCTCTTTTTTTTTTTTTTAATTGTTCATAATTAGTTCTTTTTTATGTGCTTCACATGCACCCCATACACTGAAGCATCAGCTTTCAGTGAAGTGTCATCCTTTGGTATGTGTGCGCTCGTTCATCAGAAATGAAACACTTGGAGGAGGCATGTCAGTTCCTATACATTTCTGCTGAAAGGTAGGAAGCTTCAAGTGGCAACCTGTCTGCTTTGCTGTCAGCTTACACGGCAGCGCTCCCTGGTCAGCCAGAGGGCCCAGCCACCTCACTGCTCACAGCATCCTGACAGGGACTGCCCTGGAGTCTAAGGCCTACGGTTTCCTATTTTTTTAAGTTAAAGAATTGACTTGTGGTCCACTAAGCCTCCAGATAAAACTCTTCAAGCCTGGAGTTAGTGAAAGGCTGTTAGGTACGCTGAAGATTTAAGATCTCAGTTGTGCTGTCTTGGCCAACACCCTCAGCAGGGCGTCTGCCGGGCCCCAGCCGGGCAGTGAACACCGGGATCTGCCTGACTGCAGCTCCCCTGCCCGCAGGCACCTGGCTGCCACTCGTCTGCCCTCTCTACCTGCCCTTCTGGAGAGTTCTCTGTGCCCTGGCCACAGTGGCAGCAGCCATTTGCAGGTCAGTGATAGCAGGGTCATAATAAGGGGGGAAAAATGTAACAAATCTCAACCCCGTGCCAGACTACCACCCCATCTGTCTTGTATCCCATACACAATCCTGTAACTGTTCAAACAGATTGGTTTGTCTTCACATTCCAAAACGTAGTGTATGCTCAGTATAGACTCTGCACTTCCTCCCAGTGGCCAAAACATTAAGAATTAATCGTAAAATCGTAGAATTATCAGGGTTGGAAAAAACCTCTAGGATGATCAGGCCCAACCATTAGCCCAGCCCTGCCATCTTCACCACTGAACCATATTTCTAAGCATCTAGGCACCTAAACATCTAGATGTTTTCTGGACACTTCCAGGGACAGTGACTCCACCTGGGCATCCTGTTCCAGTGCTTCACCACCCTTTTAGTGAACAAGCTTTTCCTAATATCCAGTATAAACCTCCCCTGGTGCAACTTGAAGCCATTTCCTCGTGTTTTGATGATTGTTACCTGGGAGAAAACACTGATCCCAGGTTGCTACAATTTCCTTTCAGGTAGTAGTAGAGAGCAATAAGATCTCTCAGCCTCCTTTTCTCCAGGCTGAACTGCCTCAGCTTCCTCAGCTGCTCCTCATAAGCGTTGTGCTCTGGCAATATCCTCACTATCACCCACAAATTTCACCCTTTTCCACTGAGAACTAAATAGTCAGGTTTAACATTATACATTTTTGGAAAGGCTAATTAAACCAGAAGTCCTAGTTTCATCAATTTCTATTTTATGGCATGGCAATTCAGGTACTTTAAGTTCTTTCTGCATATTGTGTTTCATCAGCTATGCTGGCAGCCTGTCAGTCTTGATAAAGATTATAGTAGCAAATAAACCACTTTAGGAGTGATTTTTAGCACAGATTTCATCAAATTCCTAAAAGGTGAAGTACTGGGGCTTAGTCTGAAATGGACTTGATTTATTTCTGAAAATAAAATATATAGTAGAAGTCTTGTTTTGTCATTCTTTGTGTGGCAATTCGTGTGTCAGTTTTCATGTCAGTCTGCACAGATGTGTATTCTTTAAAAATTGAAAGAGGAAGGACTGCTTAGTTAATTTTGACAGGAAGGCACAGGTGCTACTATATATGTTAAAAAACTTGATAGTGTATGAATTATGAATAAATAAGCATTTAAGTGCATAAATCAGTAAATTGATTATGAAGTTTTATTTTACTTCTAAGGCTCCTATAATTATGCTAGTAGTAAAATGTTTTGTCATTGTTTGTAGACACTTTCAAGACAAAGAAAATGAACATTTATTCATAGCTAATGTGTGAATGAGCTACCATTCTCTTGTAATGCTAATAGAAGTCACTTCATAGAATGATCTTATTTCTCTGTCTTTATAGTTAGAGATTATAAAAAATATTTTAAAATACGTTGTGAAATTTGGAGGAGTCTCTTGACTTGCCTATCTTACATCTTAATATTTCTAGAAACCTAACAGAGCAAGATGTTTTTTGGATCTCATATGTGTGTATGTTTGTGTGAATACAGATGTACAGATATATGCTGCATATTCTTTGAGGAATATGCAGTATATATCTGTCGTGTCTATGTTCT
>JAVTVJ010000192.1:0-137165 GCA_034509425.1 Eopsaltria australis | reverse complement strand
CTTGAAGCCAGAACTACACTTTCACCATTCACACTGAAGCCTCTAAAGAAGTAAAAGGTGGAGAAAGTCTTTGCTGGAGAATAACAGGACACTGGCTATGTCACTACTAGGAGCAGCTTTGAAAACCCACACCTTCTGGGCTGAGTGGGCATATGCAAAGGTGAAAATACATGCTCAATGAGATTTTTTTCAACAGCGGAGAGCCAGGGAACACTGAGACAGAAATTTAAGAACATTATCATTAGGACTGTCACGAACATTTTTTTTTTAAACTTTTCTTCAGCCGGTTCCAAAACATACTTTAGAAACACATGAGGCCGCCTATCGCTCCTGCGCAATCCAGAGCACCGCTGTGCCGATTGTGGGACCCCTTTAGCCCCACCGGTCACGCAGGCGGGGCTTCCCGTCCCGCTGTGCCCAGGGTCCCCTGGGCGCTCGCCCCGCGCACACCGCGGCATTCCCGGCCGGGCCAGCCCGGGGGAGGCTGGCAGCGGGAGGGACGGCCCGGCGGAGGAAGCCACAGGCCACGGGGGAGCTGCTCGGGCCGCGCCTCCGCCGCCGCGGGCCGGGGGAGCCTGCCCGGCTCCTACCTGGTAGGCGTCGGGAATGTTGACCGTCTCTCCGTGCTCCGCCACGTAGCCGATTATGCCCTTGCCCCAGGGCACCTGCACCTCGTTGCTGTCCTCGCTGGAGCCGCAGGGCAGCAGCGGGGTGCCGGCGTGCACGTCGAAGAACTTGGACACCAGGGTCTTCTTGCCGGCGGAGGTCCCCTCCACGAGGAAGAGGGATCCCCGGTCCGCGTCCACCATAAGGCAGACGAAGATGAGGATCTTGTAGCTGAGGCTGGTGAGGTCCAGGTCATTGGAGATGTCCTTGACCAGTTCCAGGAAGAACTGGCGCTCGTTGTGCTCCTTGAGGTAGCGCTTGTAGTCCAGGGCGGTGGGGGGGTACTGGGGCAGGCTGACGCGGGACTCCAGCAGGGCGCTGAGGATGTGGGCGGTGGTGGGGGGCAAGGAGCTGGCCTTCCGCAGCAGCGCCCGCCGCCGCACGCTGCTCAGCGGCTCCTGCGCCCGGCCGTGCACATGCTCGTCGTAGGTGAGGTTGACGTGGATCGCCTTGGAGCGGGCGAAGCTCTTCCGCAGCTCTTTCTGGGACGCTCGGCGCTGCAGTCCCCCGGGACCGGGGCCGGGACCGCCGGGGCCGCCCGCGCTCCCCCAGCTGCCGCCGGGGCCGTCGCTGCTCCGCCGCTCCTCCGACGGGCCGGCGGCGGGGCCGGCGGGGACGGCAGCCGCTTTAGGGAGCGAGTTCTTCCTCTGCAGCCACTTCTCCACCAGCTCCGGGTGCCTCTCTAGGAAACTTTCCACCGCCGCCACGTCGAGGCCGGCATCGCCGGCGGCTGCCATGGTGCCAGCGGCGGGGGCGGCTCAGGCCGCGGGAGCTCCCGCGTTGGCCATGCCCCGCCGCCGCCACGTGCTGCTGCTGCCGCCCCGACGGCCGCCCCGGGGCACGGGGGATGCCGGCAGCCCCGGCGAGGGCCGCTTCTGCCCCTTGCCCGGGTCCCTCCGCAGCGGCGCGCCTTCTTCTCGCCTTCTGCTTTTCCCCGCGACCTCCTTTTCCTGCCCACCACTCTTTATTATTATTAGTAGTATTATTCGTATTTTTCTAGGTATTTTTTTGTGCTTCCCGGTTTTCAGCCTTTCTCCGGCTCTGGCCTCGGTTGCCGGTTCTGGGCCGCTCCCCTGGTGGGTCGGGCACGCAGTGCCGCCGCGGCTCTGGGAGATGCTCCAGGAGCGCTCGGGCAAACCCCTTCTGCCAAGTGCTGTCAGTGCTGGCGGCGGCTCCTGCGTAAGCCAGCCGGCAGACCACTGAGAAGGAGGGAGGGGAGAACGCGTGAGCGGAGCGGGGGGGCAGGCGGGGAGGAGGGAGGGCTGGTGGGAGCGCTGGCAAACCCCGCTGCGGGCGGGGGGGCCCTGGCAGCGGCCGCTTCGGCAGGGCGGGCGGGGCGCGCAGGGTACCCCGGCGGGAGGACTCCCGGTAGAGGGGAGCTGTGCAAGGGAGCTTCATTCAACAACACCGGGGGGAAAGGGAGGGGCCTTTTGTCTGTGATGCGCGTTCGGGGAAGGGACGAACCCCGCCGCGGCTCCCGACCGCGGTCCGCGGGAGAGGGCGGTGGGAGGTGATGGGAGCGCTCCCGTTAAAGAGCTCTCATTTATACCATTATCTGAGCTGCTTCAGTACTTCAAGAGTCAGGCGGAGAAACGGAGCCCTTCCAAGAATCCTGAGTGAATTTCGTTTCTTGAATCACTGAGTTGATTTGCGTATAGCCTCACCCGTGCGGAGCCCCGGCTGCGCGGAGCGCACGGCTCCCGCGGGGTGTGAGTGGCACAGCGGACTCTGCCCGCCCAGAGCCGCCCAGGGCTTTCTGCTGCAAGCCACTGTCCCCCGGGGCAGCTCGGAGGGAGCGGGCGCGCCCAGGCGCTCCTGGGTGTCCGCTCGGGCATCACCGGCTGCCAGAAGGAACCGACCGCATCCACCGTCGGCAGACGGACAGGGGTTATTTTTATGCGCACGTGGAGCACTTTTCATTGCTAAATCAATGCCTACGCATAAGCGATTGAAAAAACAGTCATGGATCTTAACACGTGAAAATGTTTTTCATGCGCTCACCAAAGATTGAATGAAGGCGGCTGCAGAAATTCATGAATGGGAGCTCGGGTGGCTGGGAAAACACACGGGCAAACCTTCAACCAAAGGAGATTCCGACCTGCCGGGGACCCTGTCCATGCAGCAGCCCCTTACGGCGCGGGGTGCGGGGAGTGCTTGCAAGGAGAAGGGAGCACTTTTGGGACACGTGTCGATAGCGCAGGCTGCTGCGCGGGTGTCAGGACGGGGGGAAGGGCTACGTGTGTGTCCCGGGGGACCGCCGCGACTCCCGCGGCAGTAGGGGTGACCCTCTGGGGCTCCGTGCAGATGCTTCAGCTTGTGCAGCTCGGAGACTGCTTACGAAGCCATAGACAAAGGATTTCGGCTCCCAGAGTCGGTGCCCGCGCTGTTGCAGGCTGAGCAGCAGCTCCCTCGCCGCCGGGGGTCCCGGGCCGCTGTAGCGGCTGGGCCTTGTGCTTGCCTCCCGCTCTCAGCGGGGTTTCGTACAGTTCTCCCGCTCTCCGTGCCGCGCAGGGGTGCTGCCGCAGGAGGACGGGCTCTCCATTGAGAAACGCCGCCGCCGCCGCCGCCGGCACACACCGGCAATAGGGCAGCGGGGGCGGCGCGCAGGCGCGGGGGCGGCCGGGGCGGGGGGCGCAGCCCCGGCAGCATCCTCGGGCGCTCGGGGGCGGAGGAGGGAGCCGGGAGCCAGCCCGGCCCTGGGCGATGCGCGGCGGCGGGAAAGGGTCGCTCCCGGCTGCCGCACCGTCCTCCGCCCGACTTGCGGAGGGCGCCTCGCTGCCGAATGCGCGGCGAGCGGGCTGCAGGGCCAGGGGGCGGAAAGCGGGGAGGTCGGAGGACACGCTCTAGGGGTGGTCCCCGAGCTGCTTGCAGCTCTAAAGAAGCCGAGCTCTTCTCATACAGGTAGCTTGGGTATGACAAGGCAGCGTATCTCGGCGAGGGCATGGCTCTTCAGCGGTCCCGAGCGGTGCCGGAGCTCTGACGCAAAGGGGAGTCACGGGCGGCGACGGGCGCAGCCCCTCAGGCTGAGCCGCTGCTGTCACAGCACCGGTGGCTCTGCCGGGAGGCCGCGCTCCCGGAGAGCCCTCACCCCCCGGGGCTGCCGGGGAGCCGCCCCCGGTGGTGCTGCCCCGAGCCCCGGCTGCATTTGTGGCTTTGCAGCGCTGGCACAGACACTCCGCTTCCACAAAGAAATCGCATGAGCTGCTGGAGACCAGCCCGGAGCGTTCCCCCAGCTCTCAGGCGGGGACCTTGGGTGGGAGATATTTTTTACCATCTCACTGTAGTGAGGTTTGGTTTGAGCACGCACACCAGTGTTTACTACAAAATGGCTACTGTGTAGCAGTTCTGTATGTAAACACTTAAAGCAACTAAGTGTTTCTGTACGCCTAGGTCCTTCAAAGTCGTCTTGCGGCATCTTTAGTTTATTTGCTGGAATTTTATGCATAGGATTTGATTGCATCAGAAATCTGCATATCCCGTTAAAGAGCTCTCATTTATACCATTATCTGAGCTGCTTCAGTACTTCAGGAGTCAGGCGGAGAAACGGAGCCCTTCCAAGAATCCTGAGTGAATTTCGGTTCTTGAATCACTGAGTTGATTTGCGTATAGCCTCACCCGTGCGGAGCCCCGGCTGCCCGGAGCGCACGGCTCTCAAATAGCAGTCTAGACTGAAAAAAGTAAAACTGCAGTTGTCTCCACTGCACAAAATATATAGTGAAAAAATTACTGTAACAGTTCAATTGCAAAGAACTGTGGAACCCAAAATCCGTGTAAAGATGAAATGTGACAAAGATCACAGTGTTTTGACTGTCCTGTAACTTGCACAGGCTTTGGACATGCTGTCAGGATAACACCTGACTCAGAAGCCTGGCTTGGTGTGCATTGATGGATGTTAGGAGGAAACTGGGGTCTCTGTTCTGTCTGCTAGTTAAACAAGCACAGTATACACTGGGCTGCAGCCTCGTATGTTGGCCCGAGGTAGATTAGTTTCAGCCTTTCGTGGGAGGGCAAAAATAGGAAAATGGATTTTGTCAATGCCATGGGATTTTGCCGCCTTTGTAATTTTCTAGGTATGCTGCAGTGAGGTACAGGCAGCTTATATCTGATGCTTCTGAGGTATGATGCACCTTTTGTCAGCAGGGGTGCACAATGCCAACTCAGACAGCAGTGCAGGCTTTAGCCAGTTGCACCTGGTATCCTTGGGTCCAACATACAGAAATGCCCTGAGATGCCCTAAAAGAATCACTAGGAGAAATGTCAGTGCATTTCTCAGGCACAGTGTTTGTCTATTCAGAAGGGCAGTGGAATGGCACTCCTCAAAATGAAACTGGGAAAACCGCTTGAGAAAATTTTGTCATTTGGGGAGATGCTTTATTGCTCTAAGCAGTCTGAAAGGGGGAAGTAGTCCAGTAGAATCCAGGAGAATGGGGGCATAAATGATGCACATAATATAATATAAATGCACAAGGTATACTTTATCTTTGTGTCACTTGAATAAGTAAAATAGAAATCCTTTTTGCATCATGGAGAGTTGTAGTTCTTTGCATCATTTTATATACAACTACTTACTACTTCTATGTTAATATCTTTGAAATTCCAATATCCGGAAGATCCAAATTTAATTTCATACAGTTTTTTAAAATGAGCATGAGATTGACATGAAATTCCTTAAGGCTGTGCTCCACTGAAGGGCGTTAGAAAAAGGATTGTCAGCAGCCAGGTCCTGGGATCTCTTGACAGAAGTTGAAAAACCGTCATTGTTTCCTTCCAAACCTGATAAAGCCTGTCTCTTTCCGCAGAAGCCTGCTCTTGTACTGTAATTGACTACTGCAATACCTCTAATGACATGTTCACATTTCTCTTCTGTCCTCCAGAGCTGACTCTTCCCATTGTCTACAGTGAATTTAGATAGCACTTTGTTCGCTTTCTTTTAAAAACTTGTACTAACATCTATATGATTAGTTCACTACAATTTTAATGGGAAAAAATAGTTACTATATGCTGATGATATATTGAAGGAATTTCTGGTATAAAGGGAATGTCACTAAATGTTTCCTAGAAATCACAGGGGAAAAAAAAGTCGTACAATTCTAAAGCACTTTCGTAACCAGAAAAAAAAGCCCCAAACCACGGGACACAGGACTGTATTTGTAATTAATAGCTTGATTCAATTAATATAATTTACATTCAAATAATATAAATAAAACCAGTGAAACCCACAGAATACTTTCCCTTTTAGATGTTCTACTGTTTTTCAAGACTGTCTCTGTGAAAAGCACAAGAAAAACCAAAAGCCATAGCGTACTAGTCGGGGACGGTATTTTGTCAAGCAGAGCAGCTGCAGCACACCACGATGCCAGTAGAGGGTAGTGACCAGCAAATAAAACCTAAAAGCTCTCCAGTAACAGAAATTGAAACCTGCCCATTGGCAGTGTTCTGGGAAAGCTATAAACTCCTGACCTGGTGTACTGAGTATTGGAAATTGTACCAATATTTTAATACAGGGAATAAGGATTTTTGTTTCTGTGGAACTGTAGCTCATCTGTAGTAATGCAAAGTCAACAGTTGTGGTGGTAAATCCTAGTGAGGCTTTCTGTCATATATCCAAAGAAAACCTTTTTTTAAATGCATGTCCCCTCTAACACTGCACCTTATTTACGTCACCTCCTAGTTTTGCCTTTGTTTCTGTTTGGATCTGACTAAGAAAATCCTGCAGCTTGTCCTGTTGCACAGCCAAAAAAACCCCAAAGATTTGGTCCTGTCTTGCGCTTTCCATCTTTTCAAACAGTGTGGCACTGAGAATATACCTGAATAGAGATCATGTTACTTTTCTCAACACAACCCGTTTAGATCTGTGGAAAAAACACCAAATGTCATCGCGTCCTTCTACTTGACAACTGCATCTGCTTGTGTGAAAGAGAGGGGGGATTTCTGCATATTTTATTTGCATAGTCAATTAAAAAACAGCAGGACCTTGGCTGAGCAGCAGTCTGTGTCAATTAATAACATTTTCTGAAACTGATGTCCCCATCTCCAGGCAGACTCACACCATCTGTTTGTACAGACACATTTCCTTTTCTTCCTTTCCTGGGGGTCCCCCGTTTGCGGGACATCCTCCCTGGAGCGGGGTGTCTGCCCCTACTGCAGCCCCAGCCCTCAGGCCGGGCTCAGCCAATCCGAGGGTGCGGCGCTGATGACTCCCCAGTTCCCAGGCAGACTCGCAGCTCCCAGCGCTCCTCACCTGGACCCCACCTGCGCCCCCACCTTTGCCCCCAGCGCCCCCCGCAAGGGGAATTTGGGGAGGTGGGAGGGGTGGAGCACCAAGGCCGGGCCCCCCCTCTCTTTCCTGGCAGGAGCGGCTGCAGTGGGAGCTGAGTGTGAGCGAAAGCGGCCGAGAGCCCAGTGCTGCCCCAGCCCGACCTGTGCCAGCTCCATCCCTGCTCCTCCTGTGGGATGTAACAACTGTAGGGGACGAGGGAGGCAGGGGTGAATGCTGGGCCTGATGGGAGGAGGGGAAGAGATGGAGGAGCAGGGTTGAAGAACAAAATCGCTAAACGATGCTTGTGGGAGGAGAAGGTGGGATTATGCAAAAGAAGGAGGAATAGCGGGAGCAAGGGAAGTGTTAGGCAGAGTAGGGACACAGGAGGAGGAGGATGAGGAGGTGCAGGAAGAGGAGCCACCACATGGTTCCAGTACTCCCTGTATCTGTGGCCTCCCCTAAACCCCAGGAGCGTTGCCCTCCCACATGCAGCAGGAGAGGGAGATCCATGATTTTCAGGGGGGTGAGTGGATCTTGGTGTTTCTGAGCTTTATTGGGGTAAATGTTGTTGGTTTGCTTTTTTTTGTGGAGGCTGAATCTTTCTATTTTGGAGGTAGTTTTGGGTGAATTTTGATGTTTTGGGCCTCTTCCTTGATTGAGAGACTTTCAGGCTGAATGTTGGTGTTTTGGAGGTTTTCTGGACACAAGATTTCCAGTGACTTCCTGAGATGGAGTTGGGCAGGAAGAACCCCCAACCCAAGTTGTTCACACTTTCTTTTTGCCCCCCCCAACCAGAATTTGTCATTCCCAAGGCGTGGTTGGATGGAGGAGGAGGAAAAGCCGTGGAGATCTCACACGGGGAGAGGCTGCAAACCCAGACCAGAGAGCTGCCAGCAGGAAAGACCCTCCCTGTGCCAGGAAGTCAGCCAGAGATCCAGGCAGAGCTCAGAGCTGGGGGAGAAGCCTCAGGGTGGGGAGAAGCCCCACAAGTGCTTGGAATGTGGGCAGAGCTTCAGGTGGAAATCCCTCCTGATGGAACACCAGAGGATCCACACTGGGGAAAAGCCCTATGAGTGTGGGGAATGTGGGAAGAGCTTCAGACTCAGCTCCAGCCTAAACAGGCATCAGACAATCCACACTGGAGAACGGCCCTATGAGTGTGGAGAATGTGGGAAGAGCTTCAGAATCAACTCTGACCTGATCAGGCACCTGAGATTTCACACTGGGGAAAAGCCCTACAAGTGCTTGGAATGTGGGAAGAGCTACAGCGAGAGCTCCAGCCTGATCAAACACCAGGTGACCCACACTGGGGAACGGCCCCATGAGTGTGGGGAATGTGGGAAGAGCTTCCTGTGGAGCTCTGACCTGAGAAAACATCAACTCATCCACACTGGGGAGAGGCCCTACAAGTGTCCTGAGTGTGGGAAGAGGTTTCAGAGAAGCTTCAATCTCCTCTTGCATCAGCGGATTCACAGAGAGGAGAGGCCATTCCACTGCCGCGACTGCGGGAAGGGCTTCAAGCAAAATGCCCATCTTGTCCTGCACTGGCGCATCCACACCAGGGAGAGGCCCTACGAGTGTCCCCAGTGTGGGAAGAGATTCTCTGTGAGCTCTACCTTGACCCGACACCAACGCAGGTGCCACTAAGGGAATCCTTCTGAGTGCCCCAAGTGCAGGAAGAGCTTCGTGTGCTGCTCCAGCTCCATCCCTCATGGAAGGATCTGCATTGGATGATCCCCAGTGACCCCCTTGGGCAGAGCCCTGGTGACCCCTGTTCTGGGTGATCCCTGTTTTGTGTGGGGAAGGTGTTGGAGAGATTTCTTTCCCTTGTCCTTGTGCTGCTGTGATTTGCTTGGGAATAAATTCCCTGCCTGTGCCCAGGCTGGGTCTGTGTTGCCCCTGACGGTGCCTGGGGTGGGATCTCAGTAGGGCCCTGTCACTCCCAGTCACACCCAGTGTGATCCCATTATGGGCTCAGACTCTCCCTGGATGGTCCAAGTCACTTCCAGTTTGAAGCCAGTCACTCCCAGTCCCTCTCTATAGGATGCCATTTGCTCCCCACATGGTCCCAGTTGCTCCCAGTTACCCAGGATGGTTCCACTCACTCCCAGTATGATTCCAGTAGGACCCCAGGCATTCTCAGATACTGACAGAATTATTCCAGTACCTTCCTGTATGATCCCTGTCAATTCCTGTCTCTCCCAGTATATCCCAGTCACCTGCAACAAGCTCCCAATCACTCTCAGCATGTTCCCAGTCACTCCTGGTCTCTTGCAGTACATCCCCGTTGCCCTCAGTGCAGTAATCCCAGTTGCTTCTAGTAGATTCCAGCATGATCCCAGTTGGTCCCAGCCACTCCCAGTTACCCTGGGGGTGGTCCCAATTGGTCCCAGTATGATTGCAGACTCTTCCAGTATATCCCAGTTTCCCTCAGCATGCTTGTAGTCATTTCCAGTCACATCCACTTGCCCCAGTAAGGTTCCAGTTCCCTCCAGGCCAATTCCAATAACTCCCAGTTTCTTCCATGCTTCCAGTATGATCCCAGTTGTACCAATTCTGCTCCCAGTAGCCCTCAATGTGGTCCCAGTTCCTCCCAGTATAACCAGTTTCTCTAATTGTTCTCCCAGTTGAACCTGCCTGGTCCCAGTATCTCCTAGTTGCTCCCAGTGTTGCACCTGCCTGGTCCCAGTATCTCCCCAGTTGGCTCCCAGCATGGTCCCAGTGGCTCCCAGTCACTCCCTGTATGGTTCCAGTCCCTTCCACTGTGTTCCCAGTCACTCCCAGGCACTTGCAGTAGGATCTGTTACCCCCAAGATGGTCACAGTTACTCCCAGTCACACCCAGTATGATTCCTTTCACTCTGGACTATGGTCCCAGTCAATTCCAGTATGAACCCAGTCCCTCCCAGTCAGTCCCTCCCTGGTGACATTTGCCCACACTGAGATACCAGTTGCTCCCAGTAGGATTCCAGTATGAGTCCAGTCACCCTCAATATAATCCCAGTAACTTCCAGACACTCCCAGTTTGAATCCAGTTTGGTCTCTGTCATGCCCAGTATGATCCCAGTCACTGCTAGATATTCCCAGTATTATTCCAGTCACTCCAGGTATGACCCTGTCAGTCCCAGTATGATCCCAGGTGCCCCCACATTGTCCCAGTTGTTCCCATTCACTTCACCTGCAGATTTGGTGCCTTCCATTAAGATCCTAATCCCTCACATTCCATCCCAGTACATCCCAGTTTCCTTCAGCATACATCCAGTGCCTCCCAGTGGCCCTCAGTGTGGTCTCCGTGACTGCCAGTATGATCTCAGTGTCCTCAGTTCAGGTCCCAGTGGGTTCTGGTCCCAGTCCAGGTGTATCCCAGTGTCCCAGTCCAGCCCAGTCCATCCCAGCCTGTCCCACTCTGTCCCAGTCTCTTCCCAGCAGCTGCTGCTCTTTTCTGGATCCTGCTCCCCTGTTGAAGGTTGGATCTAGTTCTTTTCCTCAGGAATTTTTCTCCCATGGGTTGCTAAGACACAAATGACTGGGTACTTAAGAGAAACAAAGCACAAGGCTGTAGCCCTTCTCCTTGGCAGGGTGGGGCAAAATTGCCCCTCATGGAAGCAGAGCCTGGTAACGCGAGATTTGGAGAGACTGAAAAGCAAGGGCAGGGGGGAGGTCACGCCCTCTTGCTCGGGACCCTCGGAGCTGGACGGTCGGAGCTGCTGTCTGCTGAACCCACGGCCCCTGAGAAGCCAGCGCGGAGCTGCCGGTCTGTCTGCTGTGAGTCTCTGCCCTCTGCCCCATCTGGAGCCGACCTGCCTGCCACCAGCCCGCTCTGAGTTTTCTCCGCTACATTGTAGCGGGGTTTTTCCCTGCACGTGGAGACCCCTTACCGTCCCAGCTCCCTGTGTCCGGGGATCCTGCTGTGGCACCAACACCAGCTGCCCCTCCCGAGAGTCTGTGGAGCAAGGGCTCTCCTCCATCCCTCCGTGCTTCGGGCAGTCGCCATTCGCCGTGTGCTACCTGAGCTCACGCCGGAGCGCCCCTGCAGCCACGGGGGAATCATCACACCCAGAGCTCCCCTGCAGGCTGTGACTGGAACTGCACCAAAGGGAAAGGTGCCTGAAGCCGAGCAGGCTGCCACTGGGTTTCTGGTTCTCTTTGTTGGTCAATGTTATAGTTGTTATTTGTTATCCTTATTTTAGATAGTAGTAAAGAACTGTTATTCCTATTCCCATATCTTTGCCTGAGAGCCTCTTGATTTCAAATTCATAATAATTCGGAGGGAGAGGGGTTACAGTTTCCCATTCCAAGGGTGGCTCCTGCCTTCCTTAACAGACACCTGTCCTTCAAACCAGGACAGATTTTGGCGCCCAACGGTGGGGCACGAGGGCATCGAGGGGAAGAAGGATAACAGTTCTTGAGCAACGCAGTTTTTGTGTGCTGGATATAGGAACCTCATTAGGTTGCACCATGTGGTCTAGCTTATTCCGGTTCGTATGGCAAGTGGTCACAGCTGTTTCTCTCCCATTTGCAGCCCCATATCTAAACATGGGCCCTATAACTAAGGCTACAGTGGCTGTTATACAGTTTGTGTCATGGGTCAATAAGGTGAGGAATTCATGGATTTTCAACTTCCTCTGGAAGGCAGGCATGTGGATTCACAGCTACCACACATTAATGACATGTTTTCAGGGTTACTTTAATAATGGTACCTACTGCGAGGAAGTGACACCAAAAGAAATGTTCTCACAACCCTTCACCCAGCTCTTTGGGCCTATCCCGCCAATCTTTGAGGGGTTCAAATCTTCTCTAGATGCTAATGATACCATACAGTGGCTGGTGTTGCTGATAGGCCTGCTCTATTTAGCATTCAGGGATAAGGGGGCTCTGACTTGGATAGCCACTCTGACATCTACCCCAGACAACAGGGATGAGGCCCCAGAACCTAACATGGCCCCAAAGACTAGGGATGCTGCCACAGAAACTGACCTGGCCCCGGAAACTAGGAATGCTGCCACAGAACCTGACACAGCCCCAGAGACTAGGGATGCTGCCACAGAACCTGACATGGCCCCAGAAACTAGGGACACCATCCCAGAACCTGACATTGCCCCAGACACTAGGGATGTTGCTACAGAGTCTGACCCTGTCCCACAACCCACCTCAGAAACAACCCACCCGGATTGGGTGGGAGTCCTGGTGAAAGAGATACGCGAGATGGGCCAAGTGCTGAAGGAATACACTTGCCCAGCTGGTGGGAAACCCTTCCCCTACCCCAAAGAGGGAGAGTCTAATGAGGCAGCAGAGGAACCCAGGGACGTTATCACCGCTCAGGCTCCAGTCAGATCAGAGGGGCAGCCACAGCCAGTAGCAGTTGCCCCTGTGGAAAAGAGGAAGACTAAGGTCAAACCAGAGCAGCCAGTGAGTTATGATGGGGAAGCAGGACCCTCTCAACCAGTAGGGAGGCCAAGGATTGAAATCACTACTGAGTCCCTGGGGTATGACAGTCTCCGTAATCTACGAAAAGACATTGTGCGACGGGGTCGTGAGCCTTTTACAACCTGGTTACTTCGGGTCTGGGACCTTATGGGTATGGGCGTGCAGCTGGATAGTATTGAGGCAAGGCAGCTGGGACCCTTGTCCCAGGACTCAGGGGTTGATCAGGTATTCGGAAGAGATGACGGGCCCCTGTCTCTCTGGGAACGGCTTTTAATAAGTGTAAGAGAGAGGTTTGTCAACAGGGAGAGAATGCAGGAGTATCATCATAGAAGACCATGGAAGACCCTTGAGGAGGGAATCCAACAGCTGAGGGAGGTGGCAATATTGGAGGTACTCTTTGGGAGGGATGGACAACATGATAACGACCCCGACAAGGTCAAGTGTACAGGGCAAATGTTGTGGAATCTGGCAAAGCTAGGGCCCTCCCAATACACCATCTTCATTGCAACAATTAATGCTGATGACAACCGAGAGACAGTAGGCTCCATAGCCACCAAACTCAGGAATTATGATAGTATGATCAGTGGCCCAATGCAGGCTCAGGTCTCTGCTGTGGTCAAAGACCTCAGAGAGGAGATGATGAGGCAGGTGAGGGAGGAGATGAGGTTGATGAGTGCGGCACCAGTGCGAGTCACAAGCCCCAAAGTCAGAGCCCAGCGCCCCCCAGCCAGGGAGAGAGGGTACACCCCACGATCTGAGCTGTGGTTCTTCCTGTGTGATCATGGAGAAGACATGAGGAAGTGGGATAGGAAACCCACTGCTACCCTGGCAGCACGGGTACAGCAACTCAAGGAGGGAAATACTAACCGAGGCGGGGGGTCTACTAAAGTGAAGGTAGCCTCAGCCTCCCGTGACCGAGATGCCAGATATTACAGAAGAGAGGACGATCTCTTAGATCCCCTCGAGGGGACCTCTACCATGTACGCCCAAGAAAGAAATGACAACCAGAGCTAGAAGGGCCCTGCCTCTAGCCAGGAAGAGGCACGGGAAAACCGGGTCTTTTGGACAGTGTGGATCCGATGGCCTGGCACATCAGAGCCACAAAAATATGAAGCGTTAGTTGATACTGGTGCGCAGTGTACCTTAATTCCATCGAGACATGTGGGGGCAGAACCTGTTTCTATTGCCGGGGTGACAGGGGGATCGCAACAATTAACTTTGTTGGAAGCCGAGGTGAGCCTGACCGGGAAGGAGTGGCAGAAACACCCCATTGTGACTGGTCCAGAGGCCCCATGTATTCTGGACATAGACTTCCTCCGGAAAGGCTATTACAAAGACCCAAAGGGACTCAGGTGGGCTTTCGGAATAGCGGCTGTGGAGGCAGAGGGCATCAGGCAACTGAACACCTTGCCTGGACTATTGGAAAATCCAAATGCAGTAGGACTCTTGAGAGTAAAAGAGCAACAAGTGCCAATTGCCACCTCGACAGTGCACCGCCAGCAGTACCGGACGAATCGCGACGCCGTGATCCCCATCCACAAGATGATCCGCGACCTGGAAAGCCAAGGAGTGGTTAGTAAAGCCCACTCACCCTTCAACAGCCCCATCTGGCCTGTGCGCAAGTCTGACGGGGAATGGAGATTGACTGTGGACTAACGTGGCTTGAATGAAGTGACTCCACCATTGAGTGCTGCTGTGCCAGACATGCTGGAGCTCCAGTACGAGCTGGAGTCCAAGGCAGCAAAATGGTATGCCACCATTGACATTGCCAATGCGTTTTTCTCCATCCCTCTGGCAGCAGAGTGCAGGCCTCAGTTCGCCTTCACCTGGAGGGGTGTGCAATATACCTGGAATCGGCTGCCCCAGGGGTGGAGGCACAGCCCCACGATCTGCCATGGACTGATCCAGGCTGCACTGGAAAAGGGTGAGGCTCCAGAGCATCTCCAATACATCGATGACATCATTGTGTGGGGGAACACGGCAGCAGAAGTATTTGAGAAAGGAAAGAAGATCATCATGATCCTCCTGGAAGCCGGTTTTGCCATCAAGAAAAGCAAAGTCAAGGGACCTGCTCGAGAGATCCAGTTCTTGGGGGTAAAATGGCAAGATAGACGGCGCCAGATTCCCACGGAGGTCATCAATAAGATCACTGCGATGTCTCTGCCAACTAACAAAAAGGAAACTCAAGCTTTCCTAGGGGCCATAGGTTTTTGGAGGATGCACATTCCAGAGTACAGCCAGATTGTGAGCCCTCTCTACCTGGTCACCCGCAAGAAGAACGATTTTCACTGGGGCCCTGAACAGCAACAAGCATTTGTCCAGATCAAGCAGGAGATCGCTCATGCAGTAGCGCTTGGCCCAGTAAGGACGGGACCAGAGGTGAGGAATGTGCTTTACTCTGCAGCCGGGAACAAGGGCTTGTCCTGGAGCCTTTGGCAGAAGGTGCCTGGAGAGACTCGAGGCCGACCGCTGGGATTCTGGAGCCGGAGCTACAGAGGGTCCGAAGCCAACTACACCCCCACAGAAAAGGAAATCTTGGCCGCCTATGAAGGAGTTCAAGCCGCCTCAGAGGTAATTGGCACTGAAGCACAACTCCTCCTGGCACCTCGACTACCAGTGCTGGGGTGGATGTTTAAAGGAAAGGCTCCCTCTACCCACCACGCCACTGATGCCACATGGAGTAAGTGGATCGCACTTATCACACAGCGCGCCCGCATTGGAAATCCGAACCGCCCTGGGATCCTAGAAATAATTACGAACTGGCCAGAAGGTGAGAGTTTTGGTCTCACTGATGAAGAGGAGCAAGAACAAGTGACCCGGGCTGAGGAGGCTCCACCATATAATCAACTGCTAGATGAAGAAAAGTGCTATGCCCTTTTCACTGATGGTTCCTGTCGCATCATAGGGATGAACCGGAAGTGGAAAGCGGCTGCGTAGAGCCCCACACGACAGGTTGCAGAAGCCACTGAAGGAGAAAGTAGGTCGAGCCAATTTGCTGAACTCAAAGCTGTTCAGCTGGCCCTGGACATTGCTAAGAGAGAGAAGTGGCCAAAGCTCTATCTCTACACTGATTCATGGATGGTAGCCAATGCTCTATGGGGCTGGCTGGAAAGGTGGAAAAAGGCCAACTAGCAGCGTAGAGGAAAGCCAGTCTGGGCAGTTGATGAATGGAAAGACATTGCCACTCGGGTAGAGAAGCTACCCGTAAAAGTCCGCCATGTAGACGCCCATGTCCCTAAGAGCCGAGCTAACAAAGAACACCAGAACAACAAGCAGGTAGATCACGCCGCAAAGATAGAGGTGGCACAGATAGATTTAGACTGGCAACACAAAGGGGAGTTGTTCCTAGCCCGATGGGCCCATGATGCCTCAGGCCACCAGGGCAGAGATGCCACCTATAAGTGGGCACGAGACCGAGGGGTGGACCTAACCATAGACAGTATCTCCCAGGTGATCCATGATTGTGAGAGGTGCGCCGCGATCAAACAAGCCAAGCGAGTAAAGCCTCTATGGTATGGTGGACGGTGGTCCAAATACAAGTATGGAGAGGCTTGGCAGATTGATTACATCACACTGCCCCAAACCCGCCAAGGCAAGCGCTACGTTCTCACAATGGTGGAAGCCACCACAGGATGGCTGGAGACCTACCCTGTGCCTCATGCCACTGCCCGGAACACCATCCTGGGCCTCGAAAAACAGGTTCTTTGGAGACATGGTACCCCTGAGAGAATTGAATCTGACAATGGGACTCACTTCAAAAATAGCCTTATAAACACCTAGGCTAGGGAACATGGCATCGAGTGGGTGTACCGTATCCCTTATCATGCACCAGCAGCTGGGAAAGTTGAACGGTACAATGGCCTGCTCAAAACCACCTTGAAAGCACTGGGTGGGGGGACGTTCAAGAACTGGGAGACTAATTTGGCAAAGGCCACATGGTTAGTGAACACCCGAGGTTCCTCCAACCGGGCCGGGCCTGCCCACTCTGACCCCTTGCAAACAACAGATGGAGATAAAGTTCCAGTAGTACACATGAGAGGTATGCTGGGAAAGACTGTTTGGGTAAACTCTGCCTCAAGTAAAAATAATCCCATCCGGGGGGTTGTCTTTGCTCAGGGACCGGGCTGCACCTGGTGGGTGATGCAAAGGGATGGAGAGACCCGATGCATACCTCAAGGAGATCTTGTTTTAGGGTGAACTACTTATGACACTGCGCTTGTATTTGTATCTGCATGTATGTATATACCTCGGAAGTTTAAATTTGATGTAAGGTGTTTGCATGGGAAAAAATTCGGGGTGGAGAATGTTGAAGGTTGGATCTAGTTCTTTTCCTCAGGAATTTTTCTCCCATGGGTTGCTAAGACACAAATGACTGGGTACTTAAGAGAAACAAAGCACAAGGCTGTAGCCTTTCTCCTTGACAGGGTGGGGCAAAATTGCCCCTCATGGAAGCAGAGCCTGGTAACGCGAGATTTGGAGAGACTGAAAAGCAAGGGCAGGGGGGAGGTCACGCTCTCTTGCTCGGGACCCTCGGAGCTGGACGGTCGGAGCTGCTGTCTGCTGAACCCACGGCACCCTGAGAAGCCAGCGCGGAGCTGCCGGTCTGTCTGCTGTGAGTCTCTGCCCTCTGCCCCATCCGGAGCCGACCTGCCTGCCACCAGCCCGCTCTGAGTTTTCTCCGCTACATTGTAGCGGGGTTTTTCCCTGCACGTGGAGACCCCTTACCGTCCCAGCTCCCTGTGTCCGGGGATCCTGCTGTGGCACCAACACCAGCTGCCCCTCCCGAGGGTCTGTGGAGCAAGGGCTCTCCTCCATCCCTCCGTGCTTCGGGCAGTCGCCATTGCCGTGTGCTACCTGAGCTCACGCCGGAGCGCCCCCTGCAGCCACCGGGGAATCACCGCACCCAGAGCGCCCCTGCAGGCTGTGACTGGAACTGCACCAAAGGGAAAGGTGCCTGAAGCCGAGCAGGCTGCCACTGGGTTTCTGGTTCTCTTTGTTGGTCAATGTTATAGTTGTTATTTGTTATCCTTATTTTAGATAGTAGTAAAGAACTGTTATTCCTATTCCCATATCTTTGCCTGAGAGCCTCTTGATTTCAAATTTATAATAATTCGGAGGGAGAGGGGTTACAGTTTCCCATTCCAAGGGAGGCTCCTGCCTTCCTTAACAGACACCTGTCCTTCAAACCAGGACATCCCCCCACCCTCCGGAGCTGCCGCTGGACGCCCCCCCAGATGCTGACAGGGGTCGGGGGCCTTGTGTTGGACTTTGCCTGGGCTGGGGCTCAGCCTCCCCCTGCGGGAGAATGTGAAGGGGGGATCCCCAGGGGTTGTGTCCCCCCCAGAGTGTGTGTGCTCCCCATGGGGACCCCCATCCTGGGGTCACCCCCTTTTCCCTCCTGCAGAGCTCCTGCCCCAGCTCCTGCTCTTGCCTGGGAGGGGGCTTTGGAAAGCCCCACTGGAACTCTCTGGAATCCCCATTTCTGGGCACTGGGATCCCCCTGCATTTCCATTCCCAGCTCTGGGACACCTCTGCTCCCCCTTATCATTCACCAATACCCCCCTGCACTCCCTTTCCTGGGTATCCTCCTCTCCCAGCCCCTGGATCCCCTGTTTCCATGATCCCCGGGACCCGCAGACCCCTAATCCTGGCCATCCCAGGGCACCTCAGCCCCAGGCCTCCCTTTCCTGGCAAACCTGATCTGGGCACGGGGCTCTGCAGCTGCTCTGGGATTTATGACCACCCAAAGGAAAGGGAAGGAAGAGAAGAAAGAGAGAAGGAGATTGGGAATCAGGGAATCGGAGTCACAGCACCCAGTCCTGCTCTGCCAGGGGTGGGGCCTCGCAGCTGCAGGAAAAATTGGATCCGCTGCTCCTGGTGCTACCCCTGGCTTTGGGCTGAACCCAGCAGGTTCCAGGCAGAATTTGAGCCTGGGGCCGGGAGTTCAGCAGAGCCCTGTAACGACTGAGGCACGGACCCAGACCGACAGGGAATCTGAATCATTTCTTCAAAGAAACGAGCTGGTTTTATACACTTTTCAAGGCACAGCATTTCCTTACATGGGAATTCTCACTGTGTGACCTATCCCATGTTGCCACATCAGCAACACCTTCTCCAAGTCCTTCTCTGCAGTGATCCCGCGCTGTTCATCTGTCTGTCAGCTTCCGGCCGGCTCCTCTCCCACAGGGCTCTGCCCGTGACACCTCCTTCCCCCAAGGCTGCTGCCTTGTGCTCCTTTGTGCTGCCATGTGCTTCTGCAGGCGTGGCCAACAGCCCACACCTCAACTCCATCCCATCTCTTCCCACAGCTCCCTCTTTTTTGTTTTATACAAACAGGAATCATGAAACGCAACACTTCTAACATTAGAACATGTTTGGCCCAATGCCCAGACCAAACAAGCTCGACTCCTGACAAAAGCAGGATCTGAGTAAACAGATAGAACCTTGAGAAACAACTTAAAATTGTCTGAAACCTTTACCATCACCCAGAGTCTGCAATTGTTGGGGAGTCCCATTTCACAGTGAAGACTTGGAGAACCTTTCCCAGGCAAGACTACCAGGTTGACCTTGAAAATAATAAACAGCTTTTATGTCAAAATCACTCACTTACACTTTAGGGCAGAAACACCTGGGTCTGATTGTACAGTCCTCAGTCAGACAGGGCTAGGCTTGCCCAGAGCCTCAAGCCCTGACTGAGGGAGTTTCCATAGTGTACCTACAAAATTGCCTAAAAACTTTATTAGTATCATTTGAACATGACTTCAGCAGTGTGTCTTCTCCACAAGCTGAGGATGAAGTACCCAGGGCTGGTCAAACCACTCTTGCAGGTACCCATCTTGGACTGGAATCTGTGGAAACAGGAGCATATCCTCACCCCCAGGTTATTAACAGAAAGGGGCCTTCCCATTTTCCACTTTCAAGATTCCTAACCAGTCCCTGAGGTGTTTCTAAGTGGCCCTGTGATTTACCAAAGTGTCCTTGGATGGTGCTTTGTCGTTCTGAATGTGATTCCAAAATCTGACAACATCTAGGGCTTTCTGCAGTCTTTCATGGGGGGTATATCCCAATCCTGCACTCCCTCTTTTTTGTTTTAACAACATGGACTTGAGAGTGCTATGGGCCTGTTCAACAATGGTGTGACCTGTAGGGGAATGTAGAATATGGTGACATGGGGCACTCCCCACAAATGAAAATGGTCAGCTCTCCTTTTGGATGTAGAGGCCGGCCCATTATCAGTCTTTATGGATACAGGTACTCCAAGGGCTGCAAAAGCAGACGGAGCAGAGCAGGCGGCCGGGGCCGGGCTGGGACCTCGAGGGCACCAGCGAGATGGACACGCTGGGATGGGCAGGGGGCTTGGGGACACCCCCAGTGCAGATCTGCCCCTCCACCCTGCAAGGTGCAGGGAATCGCTGCAGGGATGGAGTGCTGGGGGAGAGGGAAGCACCCTGCTTCCATCCCAACCCCACCTTCCCTCTCCTCTCTCCTCTCCCCTCTTTCTCATTATTCCCCCAAATCACAGATACCCCAACTCAATTTGGGGGTCACAGTCCCCTCTTTTTCCCTGTTCTTTCTGTCCCTTCCCAATTTACGCTCCAATCCCCAACCATCCCCACTGTTTGGTTTTGAGGATTCCAGGCCCCTCCTCCTAAATCTGGGGTCCTGTCTACCTCTCACTCAAATCAGGCAGATCCTGGCAGCTTTTTTCTGGGAGGAATCCCTGAGTATGGGATTTTCGGGTTGTTGGTTGGAGGGGGACAGCTCTGTCTGCCTTTCCCCTCCCTGCTGTGGACTCCCAGCTGCCCCCAACTTGCTGGGGGTGCTGGGATTTCCTTCCTGGGGACAAGGACCTTCATACCCTTCCAGGACCCAATGCCCGGCGGGGGGTCCAGGTCAGGGGGTCCTTGAGCAGCTGCCCCAGAAGCTCCACCAGGGTCTCCCAGCGCAGCCGGAGCCGCTCGGCCTGGGGTCCCCAAAGCCCTCAGGAGCCCCCAAGTCCCTCCCAGGAACCCTCAACTCCCTCAAACCCAGCATCCCCAACAGCCCCTGGAAGTTCCCCCCATGGCACCGGCCATGGCCATGTCCCCACATGTCACTGGCCATGTCCCACAATGTCCACACCCATGGCTGACTCCCCACCACCTTTCCATCCCTGTCATTGTCCCCCACGTCTCCATCCATATCCGTGTCCCCCCATGTCCCCACAAATGGCCACGTCCCCGTCCATGGCCGTGTCCCCCCATGTCCCCACCCCTGGCTGTGTCCCCCCATGTCCCGTGGTAAAAAGATGAGAGTTGCTGTGGCACATAAGAGGACAAACAGCATTCGTTTAACCAATGCTCTGCCAGGGAACCACAAAAACATCTCCCATTCCCATCCTTTCCCCATCTGGACCGGTATATGAGCTACTTTCTTATTTCCTTTGTTATCTGTTTCACCACTTTTGAGTTGTCATCTATTTGCAAACAGCACTTTGAGTCATTTAATTCTCCACAAACTCCTCCAAACTCCTTCTGCTGATGGCTAATCTGATCCCATCCCATGGGGAAATGTTGTGTTCCTCATCTGAGTGGATTGATGGGCAAGAAGGTCAGGAGCTGGAGCTCTCTGGTTGGTTATTATTTTGAGGACAGCTTGTAATCGAATGATGCAATTCCAATTCTCAATGGGTTCTGTGGCTCCTGATATGAATTGTTTGGGTTGCCAGGGTCTGGTCCATGGTGTTGTAGGATTTGTTCTGGGGCCGTTCATCTTTTCCCCATTTTTGGGCCATTCCCTCCAGCCAGGGCTGCATCCATGGACCACTTTTCTCTGATGAAATCATCAAATACTGGGATTCCCAACTGATTTCCCTGAAGGTGTGGTAGCAAAACCACCCCAGAGGTCTAACACACCCTATATAACATAGACAGTGACAGCACATGTTGCAGTGGGGACAGGGGTGATTCCCCCTCACTTGTTTTTAGTGAAGTTTTCCCAACATTCTCCGTTTTGCTGTTTTCCTTTGCAGCTTAACCAATTTCTGTGGCAGAGTCAGAAATGCTCACTCTGGGCTCTGCCTTTAGCTGTGCAAATTCCTGTGGGAGCAGGCAGAGCTTGGGGTGAGGGACAGAGGGAATGAGCCCAATTCCTCCCGCAGGCAGGAAGCCCCTGGTGCATTATGCACACTTTGCCCCAGCAGTGTTAATTTGCATTTCTAAAGCTCTTTCACTGAGTGCCTGGAGCCAAAGCTTCTCTTCCAGGGCAGCCCTCGGATGACTCACACACTCCCCCCTCACCTCTCCCTGGTTTTTTGGGTTTTTTCTAAACAATATTCTATGAACCGTTTATGAATTAAAGGGTCGCTTTTAAATTTCCAGTTTTGCATTATGCAGCCTAAAGGTGAACATCGAAAGATCCAGACCAAAATTTTGCCATCACTTAGAGACACACACACACATACACACAAAACCGCAAAGCAATAAAGATTTTTGCTACTTCTTCCCCTAAGAGTAAAAATTAATTTTTACACCCCTGGCACAATCCTAAGTGAGAAGAGAGAATTGGGATTATTAAGAAAAAACATTCTAATTCTGTATTCTTGTAACCAAAACTGAGGGAAGAACCAAAACTCTCCAACAACATTTCTAGATTTAGAGAATGAAGGCATGACCTTTTTCTGGCCAGGATGTGCAACAGAAATCATTTCATCCACACATAGCCTGGGTGTGCAGACAAAATCATTCCATGACATGTGGTGGTGCTTGAGGTCCCGAAGGGCTCGGTCCCCCCTGAGAAGTTGTGGAATAAAGGTGCCCAAGTTTAAAGTCTCCCCTGGGGCAGAGACACAGGTGGTTTGCCCCTCAAGTGGGCTGAGTTTCTCAGAGGTGGTTCCCTTTTCCCCCATTAGTTTAAGCACCTGCCACTCTCCTGCCAGTCATTCTTGTGTTCTAGAAAGTTCTGTTCCATTCAGTAGTTGATTGTACCCCTTGGTTGTCTGTTACCCCCTCTCCTCCCCTCTCTATCCCCCGTTGGTCCTGGTCCCCTGGTCCCTCCCTGGTTCCTCCCTCCTAGTGTTTGATGATTGGATAATGCCCTCAGAATGAAAGTCTGTGCTCTGAGCTGTTCAGAGTCTTCTGATCCTGGACGCCCAGAGCGCAGTTGGACCCCACGCCTCTGCGTCTCTATTAACTCTAGCCAGAAAATCCCTCCCTATCCCTCCGGCCTCTATAGAGATAGCTTGCTCTCTAAGAGCTACCTGCGGCTGGGAACGCACAGATTCCCGCGGCAGCAGACAGGCGCTCCGGCGGTCAGGGACGCTGGCTGCAGACGCTGACGGGTCGCTAGCCAAAGACCCTGGGGCTAGCTGTCCACGCCCGAATACCGGCGACCGCGGCACTTATCTTTCATTTTAGTGAGATCTAGAAAGACATCCAGAAGTCTGTCATTTCCAAAACTTTTTTTATGAGAACGTTATGCTGTAATTCATTAGTTTATAGTTGCAAGGAATAAGGTTATGATATCTGTAGATTTCTACTTTGTCACATTTTGTGACTGTCAAGACACAAGGAGAATTGGAAAGCAGAACTGTATAAATTTGCAAATACAGCTTTGGAAATCTAATAGGAATTGAAGGTGTGAGTGTTCTAGTAAACAAACTAGCTGTTTATGCACACTTTGGGAAGTTTCTAGTAATTATTTTAGAAACGCTTTTCTTCTTTTTTCTGCTACCAGGGAATGTGACAATTTAATCACTGTGTCAGGGGGAAACCATGTAGTCGTGACAGGCTCTAGTTTATCTTTTTGGAACACTCTGTAAGAAGCCAAGGATTGGAGTCAGTCCAGATTTTCAGGTTAAGTGACAAGACTTACCTTGGCTCTGGTCTGATCCAAAGTGCTGGGAAGTTGCTGTTGCAAAGAGCCAAGTTGTATCGGGTGCCTGAAGGCTGGTGAGGAGTTGTGCGCTAACATGGATCTTCTCCCTCTCCTCTAAATCCCTGTTTTTCTCCCCAAGCTGCCTGTCACTGTTGCTTCTCACCTAACAGTGGCCACATTGCCCATGGCACTCCTCCTTCTTCATTCTCCAGTAATCATGTCTGGGTTTAACATTTTCAACTCTTTACTACAAAAATAGCCACATTTGAACTGAACTGACTGGGTGTAATATGTTTAAGACCTAAATGTGTTATGACATGTTCTTATTTTGCTTCCATATTTTTTATGAAGCTGTGAGCTGGAAACCTTCATGTCAATGAGCTGTACTAGGGAACAAATATCTTTGCATCAAGATATCATAAATGTATTCAAGTTAGTAATATTTGTGTATCAAGTGATGATAATGTTTTATTTTATAATACATTGGAAAATTTTTTGTGGTCAGGTGTCTATTTATGAATGGAATGGAGTGTACTGGGGTAATTAGCATCTTGATTTAATATGAAGGTTTTTTGTGGAGTGAAGACTTGGATGTGTATGTCCCTCTAAAAAAAGTCTGGAGTAAGTATCCTTACTTCAGAATACTGAAAGAACCTGAAGTATCCTTAGGTGAAGTTGCTCTTTCCACCTGTTACAAGAAGCAAATCTTTAAAATCATAATTTTATATCAGATAAGAATAAAAAAAATTCTTTTTGATGGAAGTCACACGTCCTTGTTTCAGAACTGTAGCTCTGGAAGCTTTGCTTGGGAGAGCACTTTGTGTTGCCCATTTCTCTTTTCTCCCCATGATATTACAGGAGATATAGGAATGTTGTGTGATTCTAAGATGGTTCTGATTTACTCTGTCCTGTATTAAATATTGCAGCTGTCTCACAGAGCACAGCTATCATCAGAGCAGTAATTCCACTGCCATACCTGCAAGGCTCCTGCTCCCAGCACCTGGCTAACTTGCCTTCCTTGGCTTGACCACTCTTTGAGGAGCTATTGTGCTGGCACAGCCTATCCTGGGATTCAAAATCACTGCTTGGGAGAAATGTTCAAATCAACTGTTAAAGAATTTTGTCCTGCCTGCTTATTTTTGCAGGGAGACTGCCCTATTATGACTGTGCTAAAAGATGGCTGTGTTGCTCATCAGTTTTTGAAGGCAAAATTAGTCTGCAGGATGTCTTTGAAGAATGCTGTCTTGTATACCTTGCATCCAATTCAAGTGCTGCAAAGATTTAGGAAGTTTAGCAAGAAACAAACACTCATGAGGAGAAATTACAAACACTTGACTTATACACAGACTTGCAGTATAAAAATTGGGATTTCCATACAGATAAAATTTTTTAGAAATACAGTCTTCAGCTTGGTAGCATTTCTGATACTTTTAAGCATTTAATCAGATTTTTCTTGATTAATCTTTTTTTTTTTTGTTTTTTTTATAGGAGCACATGATACTTTGCAGATTTGCAGACCAGACAGCTGTTCAGCTTCCACCTGAACGCAGGCTAATTGGTATGAATTTCTGCAGCTCTTGTGTAAACCATCTCAGTCATGGTTTTACCTTGAGTTATAAAGGAAGAAGTGGGACATTTATGAATGGGGCGTTAAGTAGATGTCTTCACATAACACTTGAAAAATTTAAGTTTCATCACATTTCACCTCTTGCTGCTCTCTTATGGCTATAGAAACGTTTTTCTTCTTCCAAAATCATCAATGTGAGAGAGTTTGCATTTTACTATCTCGTGTTATTGTTCTGATGGAAGCTGTAAACTAGCTTCCAGGTCAGAAAAGACAGAAGGGGCTAGGAACTCTAAGGACATAACTCTGCTTTTTTGGCTTAGAAGAAACATTTACAAAGTATATTAGAACTGTACTAGCTAATAAGCATAATGTTTTTAAAAAGCCTCGTTTAAAGAATTGAAAGTATTTCTTATACTCACTGCATAAAAAAAATAAATAATAGAGACCCTGTATAAAAGCTGACAATAAATTTGTCAGTTTCTTTTGTCATCATCACAATATTTGAAAAAAAAATTTAAGAGGTCAGTATTCACTTACTAGTGTAGGACCCTACATTGTGGACTGAAAATTGAAATAGGACCCAAAATTTGTTTTTTTGGAAGATGGTAACTTTAATCTGTTCTCAGTGTCTTGAAACTGCAGGGGTTTTTTTCCCCAAATGTAACTTTTAAGTGTTTTGCCCTGACAGTGTGTACACTTGGAATAATAATACTGGAGTCAGTGGCCATTTTGTTCAACCAGTCACAGAAGGTGATTTTCTGTGAAACCACAAATGTGGGAGGATAGGGCCACAAAAAGTAATTTGCAGAGTTCTGTCCTGGCTGGTTATATGAACTGGTAATTTCTCCCTGCAACATACAAAACCATATAGAACTGAGTTGGAAAGGTCTTTTTCAGGCCCTCCCTTATTATTGTATCTCTAAATTGTCTCCTACCCAATTACCACCCCTCTGAAATCCCAAGCCACCAACAGAACTGAGTCCAAATGTCATAATGTTGATGAATTCAAAGTCGTGCAATTCTTTTGTAACTGAGGAATCCAGCTGAGAAGATAATTCTGGCCATGGGCTGACTGTGGACAGACAGAGCAGATTGGACGGAGCCCTGCATTAAAGAGTGATGTGCACCAGCTGCTCTGAAGTACAAGGATACCATGGGATGTGTTGGTGCCACCTGCCCAAAACTTCTACAGGCACCTAACCAGGGTGCATAACAGGACTAGTAATGATACAGGCACAAAAGCTCTTTAGATGTTTTCAGGGAAGAGAGGTAAGCAGTTCCAGAGGGTAGTTTGGAATGCTAGACTCCTCTTCCAAAGGTAAACAGGATGTGCTCCTCTCTCTTCATCTCACACCCCAAATACATTTAACTATGCAATTCTGTCAGGAACAGAGAAAGAGGTAGGATCATTGTGTTTGGAACTGAAGTAGGATTGTGTCCTGTTCATGACTTGAGACTCTGTAACTAACAGTGATAAAATATTTGAAAGTAGCATTACATTTTTCTTGCAATAGAGTTTCAAGCTGCTGAAAATAGAATCTGACAAGTAAACTCGGTATTTCAGAACGTAATAATCAATTACAATGAGTAAATAAGTAAAGACAAATAGTCCCATCATTTTGTCATGGCTGCATCATAATAAAAAACTTGTAGGCAGAAAAAAAGCCCTTTATCATTCCTGGTTTTTTCTACAGGTAAATCTGAAATAAGCTTAATTTGCATTACCAGTTTAGTAGGTTTGTTTATAAGTAGTTATATTAATATGTCTCAAATCAATTATGCTGAATCACTTTTTGGCATTTTAGTCTATTGTTTATGCTCAGTAACCAGGGATTTTCAGATTTTAGGTGAAAGTACAGGAGGAAAACAGTTATGGTTTAGAAAGGGAGTAGAAGTTTGGCAATTCAGAGAGCTAAGGGGTAAACCAGGCATTTTTCTTCTTCCCATTTACATTAAAGCATGATTTTTTCTGTAAGTTTTGAGAATACTTTTAAATAGTTGTGCTTTTCTCCTTATATAAAGAGTTAATAATCTCCTCAAGATCTTTGCTAAATGAGGGTTACAAATCACAGATGTGATTTGGAACATAAACCAGATTAAGATGTTTTTAAAGCAGATTTGGAACTTATTTTTCAGATGGCTTACTGATGTGTTTTCCTAGCATTGAATATTTACTTGCACGTTTCTGATCATGTTTCTACATTCTGAGTTTCTGTGCTCTCCCTTGCTCTCGTTTCAGGAAAGCAGTGCATGGGACTCGTGGATCTGGATCGGGCATGGGCTGCAGAAGAACAGAACTACTCTGTCCAAGTGATATCTATGGAGCCAGAGAGTTGTTCTCCAAAGAGCAATATGTTTGTGGGCATCCCTGCTTAGAGTGTGAAACTTGCATTTGGTTTGAAGCTGACCATGAATCTTCAGAGCTTAATGACATCCAGCAGATAGAGGCAGCGCTGGGAACCAGACATCCCGCATCTTGAACGCATTGCCTTTGGAAAGGGAAGCAGCCCCCAAAGTCCTAAAAAGCAAACTGCATGCAGAGCATCACAAATCAACTTGTAATGTGTCATGAGGCAACTTTTGGTTCTTGTACTGAGAAGTTTCTGGATCTAATGACTGTGCATGGAATTATATCCATCTGTAAAAATTCAGCAAAAACTGGCTTTGTTGAAGGAAAGGTGATTTCCTTTTCAGTAAAGCTGTGTCTTGGCTGCTTGGAAATTGCGTTTGTGGTCAAAACAGCATTTGTGTTCATAAGCAGAGCAGTTATCAGCCAGTGCTGATCACCAGAGGAGCAGAGAAGATGAAATTTGTGTTACTGAAGATGGCTGTGCAACAGGTGGTGGCCTGACTTTGCTAAAGAATTCCTTATTACTGTAGGAAGATTATTTTTAATAAAAGTTCATCAGAATGCTTTGGGCCTCAATCTGCTTATTAAAAATGTGTTCTACTTGCCAATAATTTTTTAAAAAGACTTCAAAATTACCTTTAAATATTATGCAAGGATTCTGTAACCAGGCATTTGATGTTGGGTTTAAAGAAACCAAACTCCTCATTATCCATTGACCAGAAAGTGGGAGCTAGACATGATGTTAATGAGTGGATACTTCACGGTCATGTTGCTAATAGAAGTGTGTTGATTCCCATTCATAAGAAACTTGCTGTCAGAAGAAATACTTAAGTACAGTTCATGTGTCTACATACATTATCTTCATTGATTTTATATTCAGTTTAAAATTTGACCAAAGTTGCAGTGTGGAACCGTTTGAAAAGATAATCGCAGTTATGCTGCTCTAAAATGAAAATAAACATTCTCCTGTGCTTGGTTTTCCCCCTAGTTTTAAATCATCTGTTGACACAAATGCAATGGAAGATAGCTCCTAATGAGATTTTTACTGCATGTTTAGGCTTTTACACATTGGTGCATTCTGCCATGTTTAATTTAAATAACCTGAAGTTTGAAAACTCTGAACATAACTTCAGAACATGGCAAATTGAATTGCAAACTATAGGTATTGGAGGAAAAAAGGGATCCAGAAATATTTTATTCTTCATGAAACTTAGGTATCTAAAAGATCTAAATACTTGAGGTTTTTTTCATATGAACACATGGAACCCACTTACTTAAAAAGCAGAAAAGTGAGCAAGTAGGACTGAATTCCTACCTTTAGCCTGAGTTCTTCGGTACATAATGATGGAATACTTTTTCTGCAACTATTTGTGGTTACAGGAGTAACTGGAGTTTTGAAGGGTGTACAGCAAATACAAAATACATGGTGATACCAGTTGTCTCCAGAGTTTTCTCCAATACTTGCCTAATGAAAATTCAGTTTCTAAGTTAGTGGTATGTCAATCTGAACATTATTCATGTTAAATTACTTTCTGGAGTGAGAAAATGTCTCTTTGTGACCTTTTTGTGCTGAAGGAAGAACTCGTCAAGGTGAGGCACCTGGTGGAAATTGTGATGCTGCTTATAGGTGAGGGTTTTCACACTGCTCTGCTCCAGGCAGTGGGTAGCAATATGAATGTTCTAATTATGGTGATGTTGAACATTTGGCATGGTCTGATACTATGCAATAATACAGAGCTTCCAGTAGAGCAAAATTCTGTGCTCTTACATGCTTCACATTTTCGGCAATATCTTTATCAGTAGTCTGTAATGGTTTTTGGATCTACCTGAAAAGAAGGAATACATTTGGGATGTGCAACAGGGAATGTGTGCTACTGAATAAAAGATAAAAATGGGGTTTTTTAACAGGAAAAAACAGTATTTCTTAAGAAGTGGAGAAGGAGCCTTATTTGGACAACTGTCCAAGAGGTTATTAGGTACTTCAGATGGTCAAGAAAAACAGGTAAAGTCACACAAGAATCCAAATACCAATCTCTGTTTCATTTGTTGAATTTTTAAAAATTTTATTGAAGTACCTGTTTTCATGTTAATGACAGTTTCCCACAGGTGTTCCTTATTTGTGACTTAAGTAAATTATTTTGTATCTGCAACCCCACAAAGAAATAGGCTTCACAGGAAGAAATGGTTTATAGAAGCAGGGGAGAAAACCTACAAAAGTAGTACTGTGTTTATATACATCATGACATGGCATTTTTTCTTGGATGAGCCAAACTGTACAAAGTGTGTTTATGACAAATTTTTTTCCTCCCCAAAATTTGGAATATTTTAATGGCATTTCACAATATCCATCATCTTGATGGCTTACAGGATTAGTGAGACTCCATTCCATTTGTGATACTGGTTTGTGACCTTGTTGCTGTTGGCATCAATGGGCTCTGGTTTCTTCTCAGGAGAACAGAATCTTCCTCATGTCCAAGGATGGAGTTGTGTTATTATGAATAGTAAAACCTGAACTATACTTCAGATGAACTGATGCTTATTGAAACCTGAAGAGAAACAGATGAAAAAAGCATAAAAATCAAGATTTGCAGCAACAGATAATACCTAATTCAGCACACATTAAATTTCTAAACTGTGGCATGTACTTTTCTCTAGAAATGTGAACTCAATGACATTAATTTTTAGGTATGTTACTTTGCCCTATGTTTCTGTATACATAAATGGTATAGAATCAGTAGGGCCTAAAATTGGCTAAACAAGGTCACTAGACAGTGTGGTCCTGGTGGGTGAACAACTGTTATTCTAGCAGCTAGTTATGCAAGGATCTGTCTTGATGTCCAAGGCACATATCTAAATACTATTTGTGTTTTTCATTTGCCTGGCTCATTGGGACCAGCTATAGGGTGAATAAAATGCTGTCCTAGCGTAGTCATGATTTTCCATTATCTTGACAGTCTTATGTTATCCTTACAGCATGTAATACTGGAAAAAGTAACTTTATAACAGGAAACAGATGACCAAGCTGAAGGCCCTCTGTGTGTTAAAAGTTAGTTATCTGTGTGTACATGTATCCTTAATTTTGGTTTTTCATTTTTGTCTTTATTGTGTTAATTATCTACTTCCTCAGTCATATTTCAAGAGGTCTCAGTATTGCCATATTTAGGCAGGGGTAGTAAAAACAAGGGACATTCCTAGTAGGTTCATTGTGCCCCCTAATTTTTATGTGGCTTGATCTTAACAAAAAAAATTAAAATGTTACTATTATTCTGATAAAGCGATCTTTTGATTTTTGTTTTTAATGAAAACTACACGAGTGGTCAAAATTGCTCAAAGATAATCCTTAGACGAACACACATAAAAATATTTACTTACAGGGTGGCCATAAATTTTAGACTAATGTTTTCTGTTTCTCATTCTTGCTAGACTTTTAGCTACTTGGTGGGTGCAATGACAGTAAGCAGAAATGTCTTTTTAAATAGCTGCATTCCTAGGTGACATGCTATGCCAGATATTCTCATTGAACAGAGCATTTAAAGAAACCCTTTGTGGTCAAGGAGGTTTGATCTTGAGTAACCTGCAATGAAATGGCACTCAGCTGATTTTATAATAGGTTTAAACAGGTGTTAGTTTGGCTCAACACCATCAGCTGAGGCAATTTTCTTTTAAAATTTTGGTTTAGGGTTAGTAATTAACCCTTCCAATGAAGATGAATGTATAATATTTAGAAAGTATTGAGTTAGAAAAGCATTGCTTAGCAAAAGGTAAGAAGAAGAGTTGAAGCATTGCTCTTGGTCTTGGTGCATAGTTGTGGGCAGAAGGAAAAGCACATTTTCCTTTAAGCATAATCGAGTACTGCTTTCAGTGCTTTTGCCTTGGACCATTTGCCTGTCCTAACAAATACCTCATGTACAATCTCAGTCTAAGTTCCTGTTGTTTTATTACCTTTTTTTTAAAACAAATTTGAAACCTACGTATAATATATTTACCTATCTATATGTCTGATATTACTTGCATGCCTCTAATAAAATGAAAAAACCTCTGAACTTTCCATGCTCAGACTTGCACTTAAACTACCTGGCTATCAAGGTTTCAGTTCAGTAACTTGTACTTAGCAAGTTTCAGCTTACTTACAACTATCATTCAAAGAAATTCAATTTTCTAAGTCAATAATATATTAAGATTCTATACAAAGAGTAAAAATTAAAGCAAATTGATTTCCTTTGCTTGTTGCTTTATTTAATCAGAAATAACATGAGTAATGAAGTCCCCTTCTCTGCAGTCTTCTGAAAGTGAATTTAAAAAATACTTGAATTTTCAAAATAGATAAGGCTGTTGAGGATAGTTTTATAATAAATCACTTAGGTCAATTAAAACAATAAAAGGAGAGTGGTTAATATTATCCCAGTATTAGCCTCTAAAAAGATGATCAGCTATTACAATTTCCCCCATTTTCTGTCTCACTCGCAGGCCTTCAGTCCTGAAAGGTGTTTTCCTGGGCATGAAACCTGCAGAGCAAACCAGCAGTGAGCCTTGGATGGCTCCTGTCCCTGTCCCCACACAGGCACATTCCATCCCTTGGCAATGTGATGCACTTTCACTTTTGTTTTTTCCTCTTTGTAATATGGGAATAATAACACTCATTTTCTCTTAGAAAACACCGACTCTAAGTATTCATGTGCTCTGTTGGAAAGAGATCTCTGAAAGCCATGAGGTTATTTGATTCACACTAGTTAGAGTTTCTTCTTAGCTTTGAATACCTGAAATTCTTGCTGTAGTAATTTTAGCCCTTAACTTTTCCATATTTCGCTTCACCAGGTTTGCTGTCTATACTTTACACTAATTCCTGCTGCTTCCAACATTCAGGGGCAAAATAACCAATTTTTTATGTCAGACACAGCGATGGAAAATAGAAACCATATGTGCTTAATGATTGAGGCTCACCTAAACTTAGTGCTTTGTCTTTGCAGCTGAATCCTAATGACAGTGTTCCTAAAACTGGCACAGTAAACCAGTGTGTTAGGTGTCTTTGTTAAATGGGTGGGGAAAGAGTCTGGCATATTTTTAATCAAACATTTCTGGATCTAGATGTCACCTTATTTCTACAGTCCACAGCAAGGCTTGGAAAGCTGCAGTTTTTCAGACAAGTTTGTTTCCAAGTGGAAAACAAAGGTCTTTCTCTCCACTTCTGACCCAAACCTCTGCCAGCTGCAATATTACCGGATCACCTGGTGTAGGTCAGGAAAATAGAGGGCAACACGCTTTAATTTGATTCTCCAAGAGATTGCACAGGTACATGAATTCACACCTGCTTGCCCCAGGGATGCAGGAACCCCAGTGACGTTTTCAGGATTCCTCCTCCTTTTACTTTGGATTTCATTTAAGACCTGTGTGGAGGTAGAAAACTGAGTGTGTGCAGCGCCACAGATGACGCAGCCCCACTGTGTGAAAAGGGCATGTTTAACAAAGCCATATGAAGAAAGGCAGGGATGTGTTTTCCAGACTACAGATGGGAATGACTTCTGTGAAAGTTCCTCCAAGGAGTATATGGTGCACACTCTACCAAGAAGACAATCCCCAAACAACTCATTCCATCACGGATCTGTAGGCACAGGAAAATTGGTTTTTTTGAGTTTTGAAAGCCCAGACCAGAGACAGCATATTTGCATCCTTTATTTCTTATATTCAATGCTTTGAGACTGGTACGAGATGTTTAATTATTCATGTATTAAATGTCTATTTGGAATTGCTTTAGCATCTTAGCAGTTTTATATAAAGCATTAAATCTCCTTTGGGCCTTTTCAAAGCATGGAAAAGTCATCCACACCCATTCTTGAACACTTGATATGTTGTCAGTTACCCAAAAGTAAGAATTGTAATAACAGAGAAATTTTTGTAAGAAATGAGCCTCCACATGTAGGACATGAGCTGAACATATCCTTGTGCTCTCCACAGCACTGGATCAATTTCCACCACTCTCTTCCCACCAGAGAGCAGCCAACGGGACCAGGGGCTGAGGAGCATCCCTGCATCTGGCAGGGCTGAGATGGGTTCCCTGCTGCTCTCAGGAGCCCCAGCCCATGCCTCTGAGCACAGGTCCTGTGGCAGAGTGGCTAGAAGGAAAACTGAATATTAATTCTGCTTTTTCTGCTGTGTCACCTTTCATAGCAGAGCAGGGCCTTGGGAAGAAGGAAGGTGCTGTCCCCAGGAGCAGAGCAAACCTACTCAGCCCTGTTGGGAAATGGTGTCAGAGGAGCAGCTGGACACCTGAAAATGTCAAGACCTCAGAGACTTGAAATAAGGATCTGAATGATTAGATAGTTTCAACAGTTTGGAAAAAAACCAACAGATTTGGTTTTATTTTAATTGGTATTTACTAGGGTTAAAGTCAAAACACTCCCATAAGAATTACAACAGCAACAGACTAATAAATCTGGAGGGGGAGTGTTACGGAAGCATTTAAAATGCTTTTTGTTTTGGGGCGGTGTGTGTCAGTGGGGTTTCTTTAGGCCGGAAAGGCTGCAGCGATGCTGAGGGTGCGCAGGTTCCTGGGGCGCGGGAGGTGCAGCTCTGCCCCTGCCCTGCCCGTGCGGCCCCAGCGCAGAGCCGTGTCCAGCTGTGCCCAGCCCCAGCAGGATGTGCCTGTGCAGCAGGGCCGGAGGAGCCGTGGCCATGGTGGGGGCCTGGAGCCCCTGTGCCCTGCAGCCGGGCTGGGAGAGCCGGGGCTGCCCAGCCTGCAGAGGAGCAGGGTCCGGCCAGGCCTCACTGCGGCCTCCCAGTGCCCAGAGGGGGCAGGGAGCCAGGGGGCAAGGGGAAGGGCTTTAGGCCACAACAGGGGAGATGGGGGTCAGATGTTCACAGGAAGCGTGAGGGGGGTGAGACTTTGGAACAGGCTGCCCAGAGAAGCTGTGGATGCCCTGTCCCTGGAATGTTCCAGGCCAGGCTGGACTGGGCCCTGGGCACCCTGATCTAGTGGGTGGCAGCAGAAGCAGGGGGTCACTGAGGTGCCTCCATGGAACTCCACGGGTCACCAAAACGGACACCCAGGCCATGGAATCATGGTCACCTGGGCATGGAATGTTGGCACCGGTTGCCAGGGGCACGGCTGCTCCCAAGGTTCTGTTGACACGGAGCCTGTTGAGCCCAGTTGACGGATTCTCTGCTGCGCAGCAGACGCGCAGCATCCGTCTTCTCCATCCCAGGTGGGAACAGAGAGCGATTTGCTGACATTTGCCAGCCAAACTCTGGACTGACTGTACAGGTGAGTGCAGACCATTCTTGGAAAGGCTTCTGATGCTGAGGGGCTGGGCTGGGCTGCACGATGGGCTCCAGGTGGCCTCAAGTACCAAAGGCACGGACTTCCCCTCTAGCTTCGGACAGAAACCGGAGACTCGGGAATGAGAATCTTGCGACATGGGAATGTTCAAGAAAATTGGCATTCCAAATACATCATCTCCCCTCTACCTTTCTGCCAGGTTTGGAAGAACAGTTTTCTGTAACTCCGAAAAATCTGCAGTGGGCTACCCAAAGGAACCAAAGGGATTGATCAGAATTGGTCACATCCCTGACATTCCTTTTGTGGTGTTTGTCCCACTTTGCCGTTGGCTTTTGATCACAAAACACCATGAGCTCAGTAAGTACTTTGCTACTCAATGCAAATCTCAATCTTGAAACGTTTTCCAGGGGACTTCTAGAAAGGATTTCAGGAGTTTGTAGCAAATGTACAGGAACAGACACCTTTCAAAACTTCATGGAACTTCATGTTCTGGAATATGGAAGGTTTTGAATGCCTGTGGGTGTTAGCAGTAATTCAGAAATGCTTGCAGTGTGAGCAGCAACCTGCTAGGATTGAGAACTGGTCTCCTCATTTTCGAGCCACTGGGACAGGCTCTTTCTTGGTGAGGCAGCTTGTAGGAGATGAGGGGTGGTGTCTTTTCCCTGAGGTGATGTGCTCAGGTGGGAATGGCCCAGAGCAGCATTTGATGCATATTGCAGCCTTTGCAGGAGTGTTTTCTGTATCCTCGTGTGCTGTCCTTGGTGTTGCACAAACCGAGGGCCATGTTAATATTACTGGCACAGAAATGCTGAGGCTTTGTTCTCTCTCAGCGTCAGCGAAAGCGCCCAGGAGGAGCAGTTGATTCCAGACCAGCTCAGAAACGGAGCCGGCTGCTGCCCTCCAGCGCAGGTGGAACTTCACAGACAGAGCCAATAGACCTTGAGGAAAGGGCCACACTTTCTCTTGAGCCTGGTAAGGACAGAAACTGCTTCTGCATGGAGGGTTGGGGTTCATTTGAACGTGTGCTTCTGCCAGTTTCTAGGCCCTTTACTGGGGAGGGATGGGAACCTTGGGGTTGAGAAAGCACCTGGTATGGCATCCCTAAACAACAAGCCTTCTGACAACTGTTCTGGTTTGTTACTGAGCTCGGTGCATTGGCTGCTAGTGGGAGATGAGCTGTGCAGCAAAGGTCCTCAAGTGCTGCTCAAACACCTGAATGTGTGTTCTGATGTGCTGGCAGTCACTGCCGCTCCTACTGTGGAAAGTGGCAAGCTGAGTTTGGGATCTCCCAAGCTGGACAAAGAGAAGGAAAAGTTTGTCTTTATCTGTTCCCCATCCTTCAAGGGAACAATCTACAGCATGGTACTGTTAAATTAGGATCCCCCCTAGTGTTGGTTGGTTTTTTCCCTCCTGTGTGCTAACCATTCCCCTATAAGAGATGAATCATCTATTGGTGTGAACCTCCCGTAAGCTGTTGTCATCCAACAGAACTTGTGAGGAGCTCAGCTGCTCTTCCTCTTGTGTTGCCCCTTCTGAGGACAGGGCTGGCAACGCTCCCTGTGGAGTGTTGAGGCCAAAGCTTGAGTGGAATGTTGGACATGTTCCTGAAAAAAAGAGACCCAGGGCACAGGGAATCCAGCCTCACCCTATTCCACACTGGCAGTCCATTTCATTCCTCTGCAATCTCTGATCTTGGCTTTAATGTTCTGTTTTTCAACTGCTGAAGAAGTCATAGATCTCACAGGTGAAGATGAAATAGATCTCACAGGTGAAGATGAAATAATAGATCTCACAGGTGAAGATGAAATCATAGATCTCACAGGTGAAGACGAAATCATAGATCTCACAGGTGAAGATGAAATCATAGATCTCACAGGTGAAGATGAAATAATAGATCTCACAGGTGAAGACGAAATCATAGATCTCACAGGTGAAGACGAAATAATAGATCTCACAGGTGAAGATGAAATCATAGATCTCACAGGTGAAGATGAAATAATAGATCTCACAGGTGAAGACGAAATCATAGATCTCACAGGTGAAGATGAAATCATAGATCTCACAGGCGAAGATGAAATCATAGATCTCACAGGTGAAGATGAAATCATAGATCTCACAGGTGAAGACGAAATCATAGATCTCACAGGTGAAGATGAAATCATAGATCTCACAGGTGAAGACGAAATCATAGATCTCACAGGTGAAGACGAAATCATAGATCTCACAGGTGAAGATGAAATCATAGATCTCACAGGTGAAGAAGATATAAATCTCCCAGGCGAAGGAGTCACAGATCTCAGAGGTGGAGAAGTCATAGATCTCACTGGCAACTCTTCTGAGCCTGAAGTCATCATTATCAGTGACGATGAATCTGCTGAGGTAAGTAGTGACTGCACACTCCTCTCCATCTTGCAGTCAAATTAGTTTTCTTGCCTGTCTTCTGCAATCTTACTAAGCCTCCTGGCCTCAAAGGTTGAAACATGGCTCTTATTTACCACTTTAGACACAGTTTCCAGTCAACCCCAAACACACTCATGAACACATCAGCATCCATGAGAATCGCTTGCAGAGAGTGAATGAACAACCTAAAAGACGTTGTTGCTTCAGGGATTTAAAGGAGAGCGCAGGAAGTCTTTGACTTCTCAAATAAGAAGTGTTTCATCTGCAACATCCATTTAGGGCACCCCTGTCACTGAGGTGTAAAACACAACTGCAGTTGACTGGGGTGTAAACTAGTTTTGTTTCTTATTCCAGGAAGTCTTTAGAAGAGTCATGTTTGCTTTATTTTTTCATTTCCCCCTACTATTTTGAAGGAATATTCTTTGATGCAGCCCACAGTGCAGTGTATCTGCTCAAATTTGGGATGCCACTGCTGCTGTGCAAAGCAGAATCCTGCAGCAAACAGCATGGGAGTTGTGTCCTGATAGGGATGTTCCTGAACCATTGCAAAGAAAAGGCCTCACATTTTACATCAGGATTTGCATGACCCAGCTCCACTTATACCAAACATAAGAGTAGGTTTGGGTATGGGGTTTTTTCTTCAGCAGCTGTTCATGTAATAAATAGTGTTCAGGCAACAGTCACAGATGAACTTGCTAGTTTGGGGGAGAAAGAGGGAAAGAAACAGCTCCAGCCCAAATCTAATTAGGGAACTGAAACAGGGGAACAGGAAGTCCAGTGTTCAGGTGGTTCCTAAGTGCCTTCATTCCTACCCCATTGCAGGACAGGGAGCAGAGCCAGCAGCAGCCATATCTTTTCAGAGCATCAGAGAATTCAGCCGAGCCACTGGCAAGGGATAACGAAGTGGAACCAAGAGAAGATGATATGTATGTGAGAGAGAAAATGTTTCTCAAAACTCTGATTTCAGATATGTGATAGAAACAGTTTCTTGCAAAGCTTTTGGGTTCTGCTTAGCTCTGTACAAATACTTCAGATGTGGAATATACTGGCCTGCCTGGAAGAGAATTAAAATAAACCCAGCAAAATCCAGTAGAAGCCTTCCTTCTCTGTTTGTGAAGCCATAATTTAATGTAAGAGAATGATTTGACAAACTGAAATGGTTGTAGTACACGGGAGTTCTTGCAATGGTTGTGTTCCTGGGCTGGGATGTTGCTAAATCAGAATGGGGGATGTTTTAAGTTCCAACCTTTTCTTTGTTGGTAACCCTTGGTGCCCAGTGATATAAATGGCTCCATGTTGAACTGGCTGCGTGTTCTTTCTGGTTCTGCTCTCTCTAGTGATTCAATTCTATATGAGATTGATCTTCCATATTGGTCAGATGAGGAGTCAGAGGTGAGAATCCACATGTTGTTGTCCTTTCAGATTTGTGGGAGGGAAAGGGGCAGAGGGGGAGCTGCACAACTCAGTTGTCTCAGGTGGGATGCTACGGGCAGCTGGCTGGAAGCACAGCCCTTGCTGTGAAACTCCAACTTGCACGTCCCTCCAAGTCCCTTCTTGGTGGTATCCGTAGAGGGAGAAGCCCTTGCCAGGATGGCACTGGCAGATCTGTGTGTTCCTTGCAGTTCTAGCATTGACTGACAGACTGCACATGCTCCAAGTCCTGTTTGCCTGGTGCCAATAGAGCAGCAATCTGGAATTCTTTACTGCCAATGCCTATTGTGGTTTCCATTCTTCAGCAGCTGTTCATCCAACATGAAGTGTTTAGGGCTATGACTGCAGAAGGTTCCCTTTTTGGGGCTAACAAGGGGAAAAAAATATTCTACCCCAAATCCAGTCAGGGAACTGAAACATGGAAGCAGGATGGAATGATTTTGCGCGGTTCCTAGTCTGTCTCCATTTTTACTCCACTGCAGCACAGGGAGCAGAACCAGCAACCCTCACATCTTTCCACCTCAGAAGAGAATTCACCTGGGCTACTGATAAGCCATGATGAAGAGGATCCGAGAGATAATGATGGGTATGTGAGAGTAAAATCACTCTCTAAATTCTGATTTCTGATATATGGTAGGAACAGGTTTTTGCCAAGCTTCTAGGGTCTGCTGATGACTCTTCAGACCTGGAATATAGTGTCCTGTCTTGCAGAGAAGTAAGTAAAAGAATAAAAAAAAACACATAGCAAAATCCAGCTGAAACCTTTCTTTTCTTTCCATGAACTCATAGTTGCATATTTATTACACCATGGCTTGATGTATGCTGAAATGCTTACAGTATACAGCAGCTCGGGAAACAATTGTGGTGCAGGGCTGGGATGTTGCTGAATCAGAATAGGTGTTATGTGTAGGTAACTCTCTGTTCCCAGTGAAATTATTGGCTCCATGTTGAAATGGCTGCATGTTCTTTCTGGTTCTGCTCTCTGTTAGTGCACGGGCAGCAGGTCCTGCTAGTCCTCTGACTAATGAGGCTGGCAACTCAGAGGGGCAGGACAAGGAGCAGAGCCAGCAGTACCCACTCGGTTCCAGATCAGCAGAGAATTCACCTGAGCTACGGAGGAGCGACAATGAAGAGGGATCAAGAGATGATGATGCTGAGTATGTAGCAGATGAAGCTTCTCTCCAAAGTGTAATTTCTGATGTGCAGTAGACACAGGTTTTTGCCAAACTGTTGGATTCTGCTTGATTCTGTGTGAAGGATTCTGATAGGAAACATAGCAGCCAGTCTGGAAGGGAACTAATGGGAAGAAACCCCTACAAACCAGCAAAATCCAGGAGAAACATTTCCTCTCCATTCAGAAAGTCATTATTGAATGTTTCTGATGTTATGGATTGCAATACCCTGAAACGCTTTCCGTACATAAAAGCTCTTGCACTGATTGTGTTTCTGGGCTGGGATGTTGCTAGATCAGAACAAGGGGTTCTTTCAGTTTCTGCAATTTCATGTCTTGGTAGCCCTCTGTGCACTGTGGAATTGACGGCTGTGTGTTCTTTTAGCTCTCTTAGCTCCAGTGACTGGGCAGACCGTTTTGAGAGTCCTCTGACATGGCGGGATGACATTACAGAGGTGAGGATCACATTCTTATCACACGTTCTTGTCCTTTCTGATTTGTGGGAGGGAAAAGAACAAAAGGGGAGCTGCACAACTCAGTTGTCTCAGGTGGGATGCTACAGGCAGCTGGCTGGAAGCACAGCCTTTGCTGGGAAGCTCCAACTTGCACGTTGCCCCAAGTCCCTTCTTGGTGGTATCCATAGAGGGAGAAGCCCTTGCCAGGATGGCACTGGCAGATCTGTCTGTTCCTTGCAGTTCTAGCTTTGACTGATAGAATTCTTTACTCTCCAAACCCTGTTCTGGTTTCCTTTCTTCAGCTGCTGTTCATCCTAAGTGAAGTGTTTGGGGTTATCATAGCAGAATTTGCTGGTTTAGGGGAGAAGGAGAGAAAGAAGCAGCTCCAGGCCAAATCCAAATAGGGAACAGGAGGAGGGGAGCAGGGAGGAGGGTGTTCAGGTGGTTCCTAAGCTGCCTCTGTTTCTACCCTGTTGCAGCAGTGAGAGCAGAATCAGCAGCACCCACTTACTTGTTTTCAGGGCAGCAGCTCTTTGTGCTACTGCTCTGAATGTTCTTAACCAACCTGAGAGGGTGCTTCCCTACCCTTCCTCACCTCCTCTGCTTTAACAGCTTTCTGAGCTGAGGTTTGCATGCAGCACAGGGAGGGGCTCACCAAATCTAATTGTATCTTCTTTTCTCTTCCTTCCCCTATGCATTGATGGAAGCTTCTTGAAGGTAAGTTGATGTTTTACAGTTGGTAACAGATCCTTATCTAAAATGTAAGAGTTCTTTTTGTTGTTCTTTTTCAAGAAACTCGAGCAGCAGGGCTTGAAACTGCTTTTAGCAGAAGGCAAAGGACAGGGCTAAAGCCTCTGGCCAGTGTCTTAGGGAGCTGATCCAATGTGTGTGTGATGGCCTCTATCAGTCATGGTGGAAAATCCCTGCAATAAAAGTTGTAGCTGAATAGTTATGCAGAAGGAACTTTAATTTGGTGCCTCTTTCTGCAGTTTTAATTGATATGGCATTGCTTATTGTCACACGAACACTGGAGTTGCAGAGGTCATTGTTGCCTGCGGCTTCTGAGAGTTAAAAAACAAAGGGCATTTCTTGACCCTTTAGGTGTTACAGACCAGGCCAGTAAAAATTGATCTCCCTTTAACTTGGTCAATTCATTGCCCACAAAACTTGGATTTGTTCCTGGCATGCGACAGGTCAATAATTGTACACTTGAGAGAGGCATTGATTATTTATTTCAGCATTGCACAAGTTTGGGTGCTCAGTGGTATTTCCCAAATCGGACACACCCACTATCAAAACGTTTTCTTATTTATAAATTTTAGCAAACAAAGGAATTAGTATTAATTGGTTACAAGTTCCATGGTCATCTTATTAGTTAGTATTCTGTCTTCTATTGGTTAATGATTGTCTCACTTCTCATGGTAATTAGTCCACATGCTCAGTCTCTCTCTTCTTTTGGGCTGGGCAGTTTCTTGAGTTGCTGCTCCATGAGTCAGTGGTCACAATCTCTCCCTGCTGGAATTCCTTTTTTCCAGTCAGAGCTGATTTCAGGACAGTTGGGTTTCTTAGTTTTTTCCTTATCATGGGAGCTGTGCCAGATGTCTTTTTGGCCCATCAATTCTGCATTCTTTGTGTCCACTCTCAGTGGGCATCCTTCTCCCCAAGCTTTGTTAACCTTCCCCTGGCTCTGAGTTTCTTGCAGAATGTCAAGCTCTGAACCTTCAGAAGGCAATTCTACCAACAGGGAATTTGTTTTTCTAACCCATGGGCATCACATAGAGCTTGTTTGTTAGTTGCTGTCTATTTCATGGATTAGATCTCCCTTCCTATTGATTGGGCTTGAAAGTATACAAGGATCAAACACATCAACACAAAGGGCATTCTTTCTTAAGAAATCTTTTACATATTCTACATTTGGCATCACATATAACTTATGAAAATTAAATTACAGTTTATGAACGGCAAAGGAGAAATGTCACACAGAGCGGACACGAACAGGTGGTTGGCTCTAGTAATGGAACTGGAGCTAATGATGCTGTGGCTGGCTCAGCCTCTGCAGAACAGGGAGCAGCAGAGGAGGGAACTGCAAGTTCAGAGTACGTATGGCCCCCGCCCTACCAAATATGGAATTCTGAGTGTGTTTTTCTTTTCTGTATCGGACTAAATTATACTGTTCTGCCTGGTTTATCTTTGAAACCTTTCCATCCTCATTTTGATGCATGATGATCAAACGATACCATTTACATTTTGGGATTTAAAGGCAGCCCAAGGCACATGTACAACTTTGCACACAACCTTTGGGATGAGTGTGGGGGTATGGCAAGGAAGGGGGATTACTTGCTTCAGATCCCAGAGCAGGGTGGCTGCACATCTCTCCTGGTAAAAACCAGGACACTCTTTCATTCAAGGTAGAGATGCCCCAACTCCTCATTGGAAACAGAGTTAAAGACAGTAGAGTCTTCAAAGGAAATGTGTCATGGCTAGTCAGTGCAGTTGCATGATTATGGGAGATTTTATGTATCAATAACCATTGAAGTGTGATGGTATTAACAGCTGCACGTTCTTTTCAGTTCTGTTCCCTCTAGTGCAGAGCCAGGAGTTGTCATTAGGTGTCCAATTTGCATGGAATTTTACTCAGAGGTAAGGATCCACCTGTTGTCATCCTTTCTGCTTTGTGGGGGGAGGAGGAGGAAGCCAGAAGGGGAGCTGCACAAGTCAGCTGGCTGATGTGGGATGCTGTGGGCAGCTGGCTGGAAGCACAGCCCTTGCTGGGAAGTTCCACAAGTCACTTCTGGGTGGTGAACGTGAGGGAGAAACCTTTGCCACGATGGCACTGGCAGATCTGTGGGTCCCTCGTTATTCTAACAGATTCCAGATGCTCTAAAGTCTCATTTGCCTGGTGCCAATGGAGCAGCAAACTCAAATTCTTTCCTCCCAACGCATGTTGTGGCTTTCTTTCTTCTAGATGGTGGCACGTGGACGACAGCTTATGGCGACCGTGTGTGGCCATCTCTTCTGCAGTAGGTGCCTCCCTGTTGCTATTCAATCTTCTTACACATGCCCAACCTGCAGAGAGGACCTCATTCCAAATCTGGAAATATATTTTCCCATTTATTTATGAGTGCTTCCGCTTCTCAGGACAGACTCAGATGGATCCTGGACAAGAGGCGATGTAGAGATTTGTTTCTTCATGTATATAGTTCTTCCTGTATGTAGTTTCATTGTAGCTGAATTCAATTATAAATAAAGTTTTGATTGATTTAAATATAGTCTGTCTGCTCCTCTGTGTTGGACTCTGCTGAGAGACAGAGATGTTGTTTAACAGGTGGAAATAAGGCTCTTGGTTTGAGCAGTCAGAAGCTCATTCTTTTCACCACTCTGTAGTCATTGATGTGGGGGAAATGTGCTAAAGCCACAAGCTTTGTAGTTCTTGTGGCCAGCGTTGCTGTATGGGGAGAAATAAGCAGGCCTTGCTTGGGCTGTGAGGGGCTCAATGTCTCAGGCCAGACTTTGGTGGACGCTTTGGTGAAAATGTTGTGATTTCAGTGCTCAGAAGATGGAAAGAGTAGCAGGTTGTGCAGCCATCCAGAGAAAGCAATTTTCTTTGAGAATAGCTGGTACATAAACAAATGGCTGCATTTAGTGTTGTAAGGTTTCATTATAATTAGAATCTGGAGGCTTTTGAAGGAATGTGTTTTTGAATGTATGAAATTGGTTACTGACTTTGAGCTGTTAGCAGGACCAGTGTGTTGTAGCTCCAGTTCCTTCAATTGCAGCGATATAATCCTAAGTTACATTGAAGAAAAATGCAATTGTCCAGAGACAGAATAATTGGACATAAGAGAGAAAATAAAATGACTTCTCTTATATAAAAGTAATAAAGAGGAAAAGGCAGATCTCAGGTAAACAATGCAACAGTAAATTCATTGTGCCACGAAACAGAAAACTGAAAACTAAACTTTCCTTACTTTCAGCATCATCTTGGAGCCCAATTTTTTGTCTTTCTTAGTTTTAATGGGTTTTTTTTGCTTTGTATTTCTGTAATTTTGTCCACCACAAAACAGTAGCATCTCTAAGGCCTCAGCCGGATTCCAGTCACAGATGTATCATTTTGTAATTATAGGGATTGATAGGTCAAGTATTCTTACAATTATGCTGCAGATAAGAAGGAGGATAGATAAGTTTTGCTGTTTTAGAGCTTATGTGGGGAGCTGGTAGCCATTTCTTAAGGCAGCTCCAGAGTTAGATGGAAATTGTAGATGTATCAGGTTAGAGGGCTTCCAAGAGGCCTTGCTCTCATTTTCCCAGGCGTGGAAATGAGAGTGACCTCAATGTAGGTCCTTGAGTTGTCCTTCTGGCTGTAAGATTTACCTTTCTAAAATGATTGGGAAAGCTCTCCAGGCTTCACAACCTTTCAAAGACATTAAGCAGCAGCCTCATGATGATGCCAGCCAGCTCTGCCGGGACTCTCAGATGGGTCCTGTCTACTCCTATGGACTTGTATGAGTCAGAGAACTGAGCCCAAGTGGGGAAAACAGGATGTGGTTGTGGTAACATGGGAAATGGCAAACACAGAGGAAATGGGTAAGTTTTCTGACCTCTGAAACAAACATGCGCAAGTCTAAAATGGCATTTTTAACTTACTTGAGTAAAAAAAAAAGGTAAAACCCCCACGTAGTAGCTACCCTACTGATCAGATGTTTTAGCCTGATATTCTCCAGATAGATGGGTTATTTCTGGTGCAGGAATGTGGAGAGGAGCAGTGAGGTATAAATGTGCAGTGGGAAGGGTGAGCTGAATGCAGGATGGTCATTTGACATACTCCAGCTGTGGAAATCTCTCCCCCTAGCAGTTTTGTTTCCCTCCCCTGCCATATGTTTGTAGAAAGGTTTTTAATCTGGTGTGTCCTGGACTGTGGACCATTTCTGGGTTATCTGTGGCTGTTTGAATTGGTAGAGGCAAGAGCAGCTTATATGGTGTTTGGGTTTTTTTTTTTTTTTGTGACAAGCTGATCTCCAGTTTGGTTGCATTCAGTCTGTATACAAATACACATTAAAACACAAGCATGAGCTGAAGAAAATCATGTAGGTGATTTCAATAGCTTGTATGCAAAGAATACTACTATTTTGCAAAGAAAATACAAACATGGTGGCCTGGGATAACATAACCAAGTTCTTGCAGAACTCTTGTAGAACTCTGGGGGTGCCAATAAGTTTGCATACTCAAAGCTAAGTGATTGCATTTTATAACATGCATATTTCTTTGTGGTATTTGTATTTAGCCAGTGGAATTTCACACAACAACTGCCATTGAGCTGGGTTTTAAATTAGGGTTTTAAATAGAGAGGGATTTAAATAAGGACAATGAAGTTCTGCATAGTTAAAATAGATGATAGGGAAGGATCATGGGGGATAGAAGCCTCATGGTTTAGAACTTAGTCTAAGAATTTTGAGCCAACTGCTATTCATTACAAACTTTGTTGCTCCTTCCTCAGAGATGTCCAGTCCAGATTACTGTTGGCAACCGGAAGAATCACAGTTCTGATTCGCTATTGCACTTCCCAGGCACCCTCCTTCACCTGAGGTCTGCAAGGGTGACTTCCTAAAATTAATTTTCATCCCATTTTATTCTGCAACTATGAAAAGGCTGTAGAATTGCCGAGCTTCTGGTTATTGTGGGGTTTGTCAAGCTAATATTACTTTTCAGCTTAAATTGTAGATTTCTTTCATGAGTAGATAACCATTTTTATACCCATGTTGCTGTGTTACAATTCCTGAGCTAGAAGGCATTTTTTTGCTATGGTTCAATATCATCTTGGATGATGACATGTTGGGCTGGTAATAAAACCTGATGTATTTTATTGGCATTGCTTCCTTAAACAAAATCACATCAGATATAGACCATGGAGTTGCCTGAGAGGTCAGCAGTTAGAGTAGGTGTGTGTAATTTTGCACACGTTTAGCTGATTTTGTAGAAAGAGCTAATGTTTGGCACCCGTGAAGGTTGTTTTTATTCATCTGGCATGTTTCCATTCAAATACCCTCTTAATGTGGTCACCAACGATAGAAATAGTTAAACAATACTGTAAATGGACATGTTTTCTTTGTTGGGATGGTTGCTGACACACTGAATTCTTTTCATTAAGTAATTCGACCACAAGCATCTCTTTACTTTGGAAAAAGGAGGAAAAAAGCTCCAGCAAATAGACTTCCTTTCAGTTTTCATATTTGCAGTGTTTATATAGGGGGATATAATTAGAATTTCAGGATAAATTGCACAAGGTATTGGAAGAAAATCAAGACTAAAATAAACATTCAATTCCTCCTTTTCTTGGATTTGACCATTGCACACAAACACTTGCTTATAAATAGATACCTCATCCGTGTTGGAGTAACATTTTACATTCAAAGCAGGATTCTGGAAAAGAAAATCCTTTTCAAAGTGATTTAAAGCAAACATGCAATTTGAAACCGTTGGTTAGTTTATGAATCTTTACTACAATTGAATTACTTTTATATGCTCTTTAGTAAATACCAAAAAGCCCTCTGAAGTAAAACATGCTCCAGCTGAATAATCCTCACTGAGAGAACTTGCAACTGCAGTTCTTTTTAGCCCTTGGTGAGTTTGCATTAGCAGGGTATCGTGTACTATTGGTATATACAATAGCTACTATTACAGGAATAAACACCACTGGCATGTACACTGCCAATCTGGCAGATAAAAATCAGCTGATCAGTTTGATTCTAGCACTTACTTTACTTGAAAGAAGTGGGAGCACTCAAGTTCTGAGGAGAACCTTCCATTTACTGAGAAAGAGTAGAAAATACCTTTATTTGGTAATTTGCTGGTTTGAACCAAGAAAATCAAAGCTGAATTTGACACCCATGAAACCAAACAGGAAGAAATTACTCAAAGCAGTAAATGGCAGAAGGTGCTAGTTTAATTCTAATCAGTACTCCAGACCTTGCTGTGCTGTCACTGTATGAGGAGTGAGAAAATCAGCCAGGTTTTGAGATGCAGGAGGAATCTGTAGAAATTTCTATGAGAGGTGTCCCTAGTGCACACTGATGCAGTATTCCTTGGGGTTGCATAAGATAGAGTTGCCCTAGAAGTGAGTACACTTTTTTATTCATCAGTGCTACTGATGCTGGGGAAATGATTCATAAACTAAATGAACTAAAAGGTCAGGGCAACTAGGTTTGGCTTCAATGTTTGTTTGTTTGTTTGAATCCAAAAATTGTAATCTTCTGGGAGCCAAGAACCAGAGATTAGCATCTTCAGTGTCATTTACAGCACAAGCAAATCTGACCCTTAAAGTGGACTTCTTTTGGTTTCTTCCTGATTTAACACGTGGTGTGATTGACACACTGGAGGGAAGGGACATCACCCAGAGGGACCTTGGCAGGCTCAAGAGGAAGGTCCATGCAAACCTCATGGTATTCAGCAAGGCCGAGTGCCAGGTCTTGCACAATCCCAAGCACAAATACAGGCTGGGTGGAGAACAGATCGAGAGCAGCCCTGAGGAGAAGGACTTGGGAGTGTTGGTGGATGAGAAGCTCAACACAGCTCATTGATGTGTGCTTGCAGCCCTCTGTCCATCCATAGAACTGGGCAGTAATTCTGTCACTAAGTCTATTACCTGTGGATTCTATAGAGCTCTGCAGAACTGTTTTTGATTTATCTTGGAACATTTTGATATAGTCTGAAAACCAGTTTTTAAAATTGTCAATAGATTTGTTGCAGTCTTTTTGAAGATATCCCCTCTCCTTTCATGATATTCATTACAACTCTTTCTGAAGTTTTCTCACTTCCTCTTCTGCAGGTTCTCCTCCTTTTACTGATGGAGAAATCTTCTAGTCTGGTGCTCCCAGTCTAAGTCAGAACTGTTTTATTTGTCTGCCTTAAGAAAACAGCTGTTCAGGAGAATTGTGGTTTATTTCAACACTTCAGGCATGTGTCGAATTGCATTTTAAAGTAAGCACAATACTTCTTGTTTCCTCTCGAAAGATATCCCTGAAAACACATAGAAATCTTCAATAGTGTTATTTGTACCTATTAGTTTTGAATACACAGCTTCAAAAAGAACATAGGATGAAATAAAATCGAATGCTACTGCATTGTTTTAGCAGAATATAAAAGAATTGGTTACTGTCTACCAAAACCTCTTGATAACCCCAAAACTGCTTAATTTCCTTTCATGCTGAGCTCTTAAACCCATCTTAAATCTTTTGCATCCTCTTGTCTCTCACAGTGTATTCTGAAGACGTGAAGTTCATGCACATCTTAGTCTCTCAAATCCTACCTAATGAAAACCACAAACAGAATCTGTAATGCTGAAAGGCATTAAAAGGCTCCCAAGCAGCTCTCTGTGTACTCACCATCGCAGCAGTCATATGCCTTATTTATCTATTACTACACTATACTTCTAGGAGATCTTGTTTGTTTGCTTGTTTTGACTTAAAACATATGAAAACTTTATTGCTAGAAATTTCTTCTTCACAGAGGCTTCACTGGGCCCTGATCTGTTTAACATCTTTGTTACTGAACTGGATGATGTGGTACAGTGTGCCCTCAGCAAGTTTGCTGATGACCCCAAACTGAGAGAGTGGTTGGCATGCCAGAAGGTCATGCTTGAGGAGAAAAGTTGAATCAGGTGACCAACAGAGGTCCCTGCCACTCTCAACTATTCTTTCAGTGTTTTCAGTTTAATATTAAGTTTAACAGAGAAGCTGGGTCAACAATATCAAAGCTAAATGAAAACACTTCATCAGAGCACCTGTATAAGGTTTTCCTGCCTACTACTTCCCCTTGGAATCTCAAAATATATTAGGAATTTTCTGTATGTCAAAACAAGATTGAAAATAAATAAGGAATTCCATCAGACACAGCCATTTTCCTCTTGAGAACAGCAATTTAAACTCATTTATATAAGCAGTTCTAGGTCAATTTATCAGCAACCAGTACCAGTGGATGCATGTCATTACACAACTATAGCTGAGCTTAGACAAGCAGATACACCACCTGAAACCAAATGAAACTGAGTGAAAAACTGAACCAAGAGTGATTTATTTATTTTAAGCTAATTTACTCCATCTCAAGCAGAATTTACACACTATCTCAGACCATATATTGATTAACCTTGACACTCAGACACATATGATGTATGACCGTAATTCATGGGCAGGAACAATTGGATCCATGCTGCAACAGATTATTTTCTGCTTTTGTCATAAATACAATTCTGGTAACTTTTCAGGTTGATTTATGGCTCTTCCTTCTATATTAAAATTCTTATGCAACCCAAGAACTCCTAGCTTGCAGTTTTGGCTCATGAAAGAGAAAACGTAGCTGAAGTCCACAATTTTTTCAGGTAATACACAAAACTGCTGGCGTGCTTGCTTAAATACAGTTCCTATTGGAATTATGGTCAAAAACATATGGTTATGCAAATTTCTTCTGTTAATGTTACCTTTTTCTTTTCTTGAAAGTATAGCAGAAATTGTGAGTTTAAAGTTTGGTTTTAACTCACAAATTTGTGGATTTTGACTCTTAAAAGCTTTTTAATACTTCTCTTCTGCATGACGTATGTGACTCTTATCCTGTTTTGTTTTATTTTATTTCTATTTTATTTAGTTATGGAGAGTAATCTGGCAACTACATTTTTGTTTTTTGGGTATTTTTTCATTTTTAAGAATCTGTCATCTGCCTCTAATGTTGTTGAACAGAAGGTTTTTATGCACCTCTTGCCCATGAAAAAGACAGTGCACTGTTGATCCTAAGTGTTGCTGAGTGTCTATTTTCTTGCCATAGAAGTAATATTTCTTTGGTAAATTCCACTAAGGCTGAAAGTCTTGCTTGTGCCTCAGTTTTGGTCTCTTCCCTCTGGCTGCTAAATGCACGTGCATGGAGCCCATGGAGATGATCATGATTTAAGGGACAATACTAATGTGCAGTGTTCCTATGTTTGAGCATTTGCCTTCCTGAAGAAAGGAAGCAGCATCATGCACAGGATGCATGATGTAAAACCGGACATGAAGAGCTGTAAATGACCTGAAAAACACATATTGTAAAGCTATAGGAGTTCTGTTGGACTCAGTGTGTTATTGGAACAGTAGTACCTTACAAAAATTACATGGAAAAAGGTGAGGCAAAGTCGACTGACTCCCTAATGAACAGGGTAATGTTAAATTTGAGGGATTATCATTCTGATCCCCTGTGCAAAATGTTTGGTATCAAAACTGATCATGTGGAGAGCTAGAAATCTTTTTAAAATACATACGTGTATTATACACATATGAAATTTTACAGGGGTTTGAAAGGCAAAATATTGTTTACTTACAGGGGAAGATAACTTCTTTGCACTGTAATGAAATGCAGTTAACTTCAACACAAATACTACTCATAGTTTTTAAAGAAGGATCAAGCATGTGTGGAAAAAACTTACTGGAAAAAACTTAATTTGGAAGACTTCATGCAGAAAAAGCATTTAGAAGCTTTTGAACTAGTATCCAAAGCACAAGGTTTATCTGTATACTATGTAATTGGATACTACAGTGTCTGACAGGTTGGATGACTTTCTTACCCTTTCAAGAAGGTTCACTGTTGCGGTGGTTCCGAACCAGGAAGGACGAGGACTTCCGGTGGCACGTTCCACGGACAGAGTTTTGCCCCGGAGCTCCCAGAGTCAGTGGTTTGGACCACCAAGCCACGAACCCCAAGTTCCTGCTATTGGTTCCTTGATCTGTTATGTTTCCCCGTTTTGGGAAATTCCCTGTCACTCCCTTGTTCATTCGTTGTTCTCTCTTTCCCCCTCCCCTCCCTAAACCCCATTCGACCATGTACCCCAACCCCACCCCTGTATTGCCCCTTTGCCCTCAATTTATTGGATGTTGTTCCTCCCTTAAATACCCATGTAATGAGCTGTTCTAGGCTTTTTGGTCACTGTGCTCCCTTGGGGGTAATAAACCTACCGAATTCACACACTAAGAGCCCTCCTTCTCTGGGACTTCTTTGCTATCTCGCCGTGCTCTGAGGGCAACATCTCCTCAGACCGGGATGCGGACCAGCAGTGCCCTTCGTCGGCTCACCGGGGAGGCTTTCCAGAATGCTAACAGCCTCCCAGGTTCACGCTAGTGCTCTGCCGCTGGTACCGGGATGGGATAAAGCAGGGAACGCAACACACGTTCATCTCCGTGCCATTGTTTTCCTCTTCCAGCTTCCTTGTAGATGGAGATCTCTGGCTGGTGATGGAATACATGGATGGAGGAACTTTGCAGACACACATGGCTGAAGGAGAGATGGCAGCTGTCAGTCGGGAGGGGAGGGATCCTGCTTGTGCTTCCCATGGCTGGTACACGCTGCTCCTTCCAAGCAGGCCATGAGAACAGGAGTGGCTTCATGCTCACAGCTTTGTTCCTGGGTTGTTTTGATGAGCTGCAGCACAAAGAGCCTCTGAAGTGAACGGCCTGCCAGCATCACTGCACTGCTACTCTGTTCTTGTCCTCTTCCCTGCTGTTGTGGAACTCTCTGTCTGCTTTTGATTTGATTTGCTGTTCTCAGCTTTACCTTGAACCCTTTGCCTGGAGCTTGTCTGCCCTGCACTCCTGGCCTGGCACAGCAAAGCTGCTGCTGGCAGAATCCCGAACTCTCCTTTCTTGTGTGAGATATTCCAGCCACTGATTTCTACCCTCGTGTTTCTTGTTGTCTCTCAGTGCCTGCAGGGCCTGGATTTCCTCCACTCCAAGCGGGTGATCCACAGGGATCTGAAGAGCTCCAACATCCTCCTGGGAATGCACGGCTCTGTCAAGCTGGGTGGGTGTTCCTGGGCAGGCACGGCGCTCCCGGGCTGCGGCTGTGGGGCTGCTCCCCAGTGACGGCCAGAGCCCCACAAGTGCTGCTGGTGGCCCTGCCCAGCCCCTGCTGCCAGCTGAGAGCGGCTGCCCCGTGCAGAGAGCTCAGCAGGGAGCAGGGTGGCAGCAGTGCCTTTGCTCTGGGGATGTCCCTACCAGAGGGGTGCGAGTTGGAATCTGAAGGTTCAATGGAATCAGCAAAAGCCACTGCATGAAAGCTGAGGCTTTCTTTAAGGCTCCACTTCCACCTTTCCTTGACTACAGCCCTGAAGACTTGCCCAGCTGGATTCAGCGCTGCTGAATCCTCAGACTGAGAGTGGGCAATCTTTGTGCTTGCTTTCCTCATTCCAGCTGCCTTTGACAGTGCTTGTTTCTGTCCCCAGCTGATTTTGGCCTCTGCTCTCAGGGCAAGATCATTTGGGTGTTGCAATGACTGTGGCTGCATCAGGGTTTGCTTGTTTTGGCTGTGTAGGGGTTTCAGTTCGCCTATTCAGGTTTGTGGCTAAATGCTAGCACACTTACTTAAATTTACTTGATTGCTTGTTGTGAGATGAGTATTAGGAGTAGGCAAAGCAGGCTCAAACTTTATAAAGTACAAAGAAGTTTTATTGATACACCTAAGACAAAGGGAAAAGGAAAAAAAAAACTCAAGAAAAAACCAGAGCAAACTCCTTAGACCACCCCTCCTTCCCCCACTTCTCCATTTCATTCTCCCTGACAACATACAAAAGACAACACTTCAAACTCCAGTCAGTTTACCACCTCAGAAACAGCTCTTGTTCTAGTTCACTTAGGGAGAGAAGTTTCTTTTGCTTACACCATGGATTTTCTGTAAGAAAAATACAGTTTATATGGGTCTTCTGCCTCACTATTAGCCGCCGCCTGGAGCAAAGTCCAGCTTAATGGTGGATCCCTCCCACACCAGTAGCTTTCCTACAGCCACTTGGGTGGGTTATGAACAGTCCACAGGGTACCTGTTTTAAGGATACCCAGTTCAATTGTAGCAACAAAGAAAATCCCTTCTTCTGTGCTTAGCAACACAGGTTCTCCTGACAACTCAGGTTCTCTAGCGTTCCCCCCGGGACCAGGGCTCTGGGTCACAGCCTCTCCTCTCTCTTGGTTCCAGTTTCTCATCAGGCTGTACTTTTTCAACACTTACTTGTCTGTACTTAGGTATTTCAGTTCATTGGCTGCAATAAGAACTTCACATCCCCCTTTGGACTATATCTTCATATATTACAGAGAATTTATTAGCTCAGTCTCTAACTATGGTTCTCTAAAAGAGTTTTCAGCTTCACTCTTGAAGCGCTTCCCATGCACCTCCTTGAAAGTATCAGTTCTGCTTTCCTCACTGACTGTAAAGTCTCTGCGCTGCACTATGTAGGTGTCCTCACTCGTTCTTTTCTCTGCGAGGAAGGATGGGTGTCTGTGAGTTTAGTCTAGGCATGGAGAGAGTTAATCTCTGTCTCTCTCTCTCTCCGGCAGTGTGAAGATCACGTGCTCTTTGCCGGGCTGTTTGAACAGGCCCGAGCTGGATGGAGTCCGGCCCGGTCCTTGCCTGGCCCGGAGCAGGGGTTTGTCTCTCCCTCTCGTGTAGCTGGCACACTGGCTGAGCTGTATCTGCTGAAGATTCCAGCCGTTCCTCCCCCATGCCCGGCTGCAGCGGCACGGCCGCTCCAAACTTCCCTTCCCGCCCCCCGCCCCCTGCTTTGGAAGGGAGAGGCTTGGGCCTTACCAGTGAGAGAAGCAGGAGGTGCTCATCTCTACACAGCAGCAGCAGGTCCAAAGAGCCAGAGCTTCAGAGAGTCTCTGCTTATATATGTTTTTTTTCCTCGAAGGCGGATCAACTTTTTAATTGGTTTACCTACCTATCAATCCTTAAAACTACCTGATTATTGGCTCTCTCTTGCAGGAAGTTGTATTCTTTCTTGCAGCACAGATCACTTCCTAGATTTTGACCCCTCTGGCCTAACCCAGGACATGGCTGGCATAGAAAAATGAGCTGTGAGCAGCATCTCTGCCAGGGAGGAAACTGCCCCTGGAGCAGGGGCTGAGAACCCGGGCTTGCTGTGAGCACTCATGGGTGTGAAGGAAGCTGGCAGACGCTGTGTTTGCTTCTCCTGCAGGCTCGTGCTCTGATCCGGCAGAACGGGACCCTGCAGCTGCAGGAGCCCCGGCGCCTGTCGGCTCTGCTGCGGGACTTCCTGGAGTGCAGCCTGGAGCCGCACGAGGAGCGGCGCTGCTCGGGCCAGGAGCTGCTGCAGGTGAGTGCAAAGCGGTTGCAGGTGAGTGCAGCAGCGCCAGGGAGGGGTTTTCTTGTGGGGCCCCCTGCCATCATCTCCAGTCTCGCTGCTTCTCGTGCGCAAAGCGAGCAGAATCCTCGCCTGCTTTGGCTTGGCAAGGTCCTTTCGAGGCCATCTGCACCAGGTGCCCTCAGCGAGCAGGGACATCTTCAAGCAGATCAGGTGGCTCAGAGCCCTGCCTGAGCTGAGCTTGAATGTTTCCAGGGAGGAGGCACCTCCCACCTCTCTGGGCACCCTCTCTCAGTGTTTCCCCACTCTCCTGGTGAAAAAATTCTTCCTCAGATCTGATCTGAGCCTGCTTCCCTCTCTTGAGTTTCCAACCATTCCCCTTTCTCCTGTTGCAACAGAGCCTGTGAGGAACTCAAGTCTGGGAAGGAACGATTCATTTCTTTCTTTTTTATCCTTTGGGCAGCACCCATTTTGATCACCAGCCGAGCCTCTCTCCAGCCTGACCCCTCTGATTGCTGCAGCCAAGCAACTGAGGGAGCAGTGGAGGAGATGAAGCACTTGAGGAGAGCTTTTTGTTACAGTAGTCAGGACACGCTGTTAGTGGTGGTAGTTAGGGTAACTATTTAGTTATGGTAGTTAGGATAACTAGTTAGTTACAATAATTAGCAGTGCTAGTGGGTTATTGGAGTTAGGACACCCTGTTTGTTCTGGTGACTTTTTGAATAAAAACTCTGTTACAGCTCAAGTCCCTTGAGTGTCCCTTCCCTCTCCTCCTGTGACTCAGCTGCCCAGAGCAATGCGAGGGGAGAGGGGGCCCAGCCTTGCCCAGAGCTGAGCCCCAGCAGAGCCCTGGCACAGCCCAGAGCAGCCTCAGCATCTGCAGAGTCAGCCTGGAAGGAGGCACCTGAAGCCCTCTCGGCTGCACCCGACTCTTGGTTACAAACTGGGTGTGCTGGAAAATGCCACCGGTTCTCAGGAGGGCACAAGGGGCCCGGGCAAGGTCCAAGCGCTCCATGCAAGGGAAAAACCTGCCCAGTGCTGGAGGAAAACCTCACCTTTATCCACTCCCACAGCGGCCAAAAAGTTGAATCCTAAACCGAGTCAAAGAGGGGCAGGGGAGGAGCCCCCGCCCTTCCAGCCCTGCAAACCAAAGCGTCCCTTGCCTGGTTCCGAGCCCCTGGCGCTGGTGGCCCCGCGGGTGTTGGTTTCTGTCGAGCTTGCTGCCACCAGCCCAGGCCCAGCCCGGGACAGGGCAGGTGCTGGAGGCTGCAGGCGGGGAGATTCCAACCCGGACACGCATTTGGTGGCACCTGTGAGTGCCAGCAGGGGAGGGGCTCCAGGAGTGCTGGAGAGGAATGAGATGAATGTGACTTTACAAATAAACCACCGGAATCTGCTTTAGACAGGCGACTTCTGGGATAGGAAGCAACGAAAGAAACCATCACTTCCAGAAAATGGTACTAATTGACAGAGACTGCTGCTCAGCCAAGGCCGTGTTAAATTCCTGAACTTAGAGAAAAAGAAGAACGACTTAATGGAATTAAGAATATTGGTTGGTTTTACTAATAAAAAAAAACTCGGGTGTATGTGCATATTGCAGGGGGACATGTAGCAGGCTGATCGGGGCATCAGAACTTTCCAAGAACAGTCCTGGAGACAGGGCAGCCAGCAGGGTCACTGGGGATCATCCAACGCGGATCCTCCCATGGGGGATGGAGCTGGAGCAGCGCACGAAGCTCTTCCTACACTCAGAGCACTCACAGGACTTCCCTTACTGGTGCCTCCGTTGGTGTTGGGTCAAGTTAGAGCTCCTGGAGAATCTCTTGCCACACTGGGGACACTCGTAGGGCCTCTCCCCACTGTGGATGCGCCGGTGCTGGACAAGGTGGGAGTTGTACTTGAAGCCCTTCCCACAGTCGGGGCAGCGGAAGGGCCTCTCCTCTCTGTGAATCCGCTGATGCACGAGGAGATTTGAGCTGGTCTGAAACCTCTTCCCACACTCAGGACACTCATAGGACCTCTCTCCAGTGTGGATGAGCTGATGTGCCCGCAGGCCAGAGCTCTGCTGGAAGCTCTTCCCACATCTCAAGCATTCATGGGGCCGTTCCCCAGTGTGGGTCCTCTGGTGCCGGATCAGGTTGGAGCTGCAGCTGAAGCTCTTCCCACATTCCAAGCACTCGTAGGGCTTTTCCCCAGTGTGGATCCTCATGTGCTTGATCAGGTCAGACCTGTGTCTGAAGCTCTGCCCACATTCCCCACAATCGTAGGGCCGTTCTCCAGTGTGGATCATCTGGTGCCGGATCAGCTCAGACCTGTAGTTGAAGGCCTTCCCACATTCCAGGCAGTTGTGGGGCTTCTCCTCACCTCCCTTATCCCCCAGCTCTGAGCTCTCCCTGGATCTCCGGCCGCCTTCCTGGTACAGGGAGGGTCTTTTCTCCTTGCAGCTCCCTGGCCTGGGTTTGGAACCCCTCTTTGTGCGGGATCTCCGGGGCTTTTCCTCCTCCCCACTGGGTTCCTGTGCCCTGGAGCCGCTCAAAACGGCCTCTTCTGCAAGGTTCTTCCTCTTCCTCAAAGCCTCCTCCTCCATCCAGCCAAGGCTTGCGACTGATAAATCCTGCTTTGGGGGGAAAACAAAGGATGAGCTTGTTGGACTGGGGGGTCCTCCTTCCCAACTTCATCTCCAGAAGTCACCAGGTATCTTGTGTCCAAAAAAACCTGCAACATATGAAGATCCAGCAAAATAAACCTGTCAAATATCAAGACACAGCCCCAAAAGACCCAAAAGTTTGACACTCAGGCAAAGAATCCTCCAAAATACTAAGATTCACCCCCTGCAGAAACCAAATCACCAACATTTAGCTGAATAAACCTCAGAAAGAACAAGATTCATCTCTCCCCCAACACGGCCCCCAAAAAATAAAGATTCAGCCCAATAGATCCACAATCAAAACAAAAGCTCCAAGATTCAGTGAAGAAAAGAAAAAAACTCCCCAGAGTTCGCCCTCTCTGTTTTCTCCGCTTTGGGCTCCTGGATGTTCCTCCTCTCCGGGCTTCTGGGGGTCCTGCGTGTTTTGGGGTCCCCCCTATCCGAGCTTCCTGCCTTCTCTGGGCCAACGGGGGAGTCCCGGGAATCCCAGGGGTCCCCCCTTTCCGGGCTCCCAACTTCGGTGTCCAAGGGCTCCCTGGTTCCCCCGCTCTCCATCCTCCCCCTCCCTTCAGCCTGCCGGGGCTCCCCCAGCTCCGGGATCGCCCCTTCCCGCTCTTCCCAATCTGTGTCTCTCGGGCTTTCCCCAATCCCGGCTCTCCCAGGGGTTCCCCAAAACCGGTGTCCCCCTCAGACCCCGCCGGCACCGGGCGATCGCCACGTGGATCCCGAGCTTGACCCAGGGAGACCAACCCTCATGCGGGGGGAGACCCCGCATCCCCCGCCCACGGCCGGAGCTCTGCCGGCAGCCGCCGGCGGGAACCCCCCAAAAAACCCTCCCAGGGACCGCCCAAGATATTTGGGGCGAGCTCCCCCTCCCCGGTCACCTGCGGAATGCGGGCTTGGGGCGATGCTCCCGGGGCGGGGGGTGCTGCAGATACAGCGAGCGATGGACGCACGTGGGGCCTCCTGTTCCTCCTCCTGCCCCTCCTCTATCCCTCCTGTTCCTCCCGCTCCTTCTCGACTTCCTCGTTCTCCTACTTCCGCCCGTTGTCGCCCTCCTCCCTCATCCCTCCTCCTCCATCCCTGCTCCTCCTCCCCCCAGGCCCAGGGTCCCCCTCCCCCGTAAATGCATCGCATCCTGCGGGAGAAGCAGCGATGGAGCTGGGGCCGCTCGGGCCGGGGCAGCGCTGGGCTCTTGGCTGCTCCCATCCGCTGTGGGGGAACTCGGGAAGGGAAAAAGAGGGGAAATTGTTGCGTGGAGAAAAAAATGTGAGGGTAGTAGTCAGTCTAGCTGGGGACTCGGTCCCCTTAGGTCTTGTGAGGAAAGTAATCCATGAACACCAGATGTTTATGTCCAAAAAGGAGACAGAGGAGTCCTGTAACTTAATTCGAATAAAGGGAGAGGCCATGGGGCATTTCCCCTGGGGTCTCTCAAAATTTTGGGGGACGCAGCCTCCCTTTATCCTAATTCCCGGACCGCAGGCCCTGCTGTCGTTCCCCATTGGCTGAGATATCCGAGAGGTACAGACTTCCCGGATTCGCCTAATACAGACCCTCCCCCTTTCCCAGTGTATAATCCCCACCCTTGCCTTTCCCGGAATGGTCCTTCTTGTTTCCTTTCATATTCCAATAGTCAGCTTTATTTACCAGTAGACCTGTGGTTTCTTTGTAAATGTAAATTTCAATGGAATTCTCCCCATTATTTCTTTTATCTCTGGATGCGAGCCTTATCTCTCAGACGCTGTTTGTGAAGAAAAGTTTCTTCATTCCTTTCAGTCTCACCTCAGGAGCCTGGAGATCTTGGAGGAGGGAATGCAGAGATGGATGGGGGATCCCAAAGGATTTTGAGGGCAGGCTGAGGGGTTGTGGGAGCCACTTGCTGAGGGGGAGTCCGGCTGGAGACCCCTGGGCTGGACTCCTACTCTGGGAACTCCAGCTCCGATTTCCTGCTCTCTTCCTCCCCTTCCACCCCTCCTCTCATTATGTTCCCATCGTCTCCCCCACACCCCTCAGACGCCCAGGTTCACCCGAGTCCCGCTGGCCCCCAGACAGGTGAGCTCCCGGCACCACCAGCAGCACCAGTCCAGGCCCCAGCTCCCCCCACACGCCCCATCCCCAGCGCCGGGCAGGTGCCGCCAGCCCCAAAGCAGCCGCGCTGTGCCCTGGAGGGGTCCCCGCGGCCCCGCCCCGCGCGGCACTGGGAGCACCAGTCCGGACCAGTTCAAAGCGTGGGCGGCCGGCATCAGAACCCACCAAAGTGGGTCCACCACGAGCCTTTTCGAATCCCTCAAGCTCGTGGAAAGTATCAAGATCCTCCCAAAAAGGGTTTACCTCCGTGCCCCAAAATGTCCAGGAAATCCCCCAAAGCCGTTTAAACCTCCCCAAAATTGGTGGAAAGCTTCAGGATCTTCCCTAATACGGGCTCTCCACATTCTTCCCCGTGGGGCCCCAATCCAGTGTCAGAGCCAGCCCAATAACTCACCCCTCAGGATTGGAGGGTATCCCAAACCCTCCTCAGTAACGGGATTGCACCAAGCTCTTCATCCCAACACGTGGCTGTCTCATTGCAGACCCATCCCAGCCATCCGACCTGTCCCAAACACAGCCCCGTTCTTAGGGGGGCAGAGCCGCTGCTGGGGGCTGCAGGGGATCTTTTCTCCCCCTCGTGCAGCTCCAAGCTCCCGAGGGCAAGGTCCTGGTTTCTGGGGCTGACCCCCCTCCCCAAATGTGTCGGGTTTAATACCCAAGTGCGGCAGCCCCGTGCCCTGTGGCAGCAGCCGGTGCCGGGACACAGCCCCGGGAGCTGCGCTACTGCCCGGCGGTGCCCGGGAGGGACTGGGGACAGAGGAGATCATAAGGAACACTCCGCAGCCCTCGCTGCGAACGAAAGGTATTTTAGTGCCTGGGATCGATTTTCCGGGGTTTCTGGGCTCCGCGGGGCCGAGGCGGTGGCAGCGGGAGCCTCGGGGACGGGGCCGTGGGGGCGGCCGGGGTTGAGAAGTGCGCGGCGGCCCCAGCGCGGTGCATGAGGGCTGAGCGGAGCTGGGAAGGAACAACCCCCGGAACCGCCCCGGTGCCGGAGGGCTGAGCTGAGCTGGCTGCGAGCACCCCGCTCGTCTCCGCCGCTCGAAGCCGCTTCCCCGGCTCCGGCTGCCGCCGCCGCTCGGCCCCGGCGCGGTCCCGCGGGGTCGCCGCTCGTGGCGCAGCCAGAGGGGCTCGATCCGTGCCGCTCCCCGCCCGACCCTCGCTGCGGCTCCTTCAGTGACACTGGGCTCCAGGAACCTGTCGGTTCCGTTTTTTATTCTCTTTTAATATATTCACTGTAATTTATTGTATTCACCTCCCGCCCGTCCTTCGGTACAGCTCCTCCAGATGCGGGCTGGGGAGACGTCCTTGGTGCGGCTGTCTGATTCTATTTTATTCTCTTCTCTGCATTTTCTGTCGTTTCCACCTCGCCGGTCCCGCGCAGCGGCTCCTTCAGGCACGCTTCAGGGGCGGCACAAACCCCTCGGGGCGGCTCCAACAGGGCCCCGCCCGCCGCCGCTCCCCGAGGCCTCCCCGCGGCTGCTGCCGGCGATCGGACACCGCAGGCGGCCCCGGCCCCTTGTTGTTCTTGCTCCGGACGGGATTCAGCCCCCGCCGCCGCCCGGCTCCTTCTGCCGCTCCTGCCCGGCACGAAGCGGCCGTGCCGCTGCCGGGGCCGGAGCGCGGCTGCCCCGCCACTGCCCCGCGCCTCAGGGCCGGGCCGAGGAGTGACCGCACGGCTGGGGAGGGACCCCCGCTGGACAGGGCAAGGACTGACCCCATGCGAGGGACCCCGCGCCGGAGCAGGGCAAGGATTCCCGTCCCTGGCGCCGAAGCAGCGGCACGAACCGACCGTAACTCCCATCCCCTCTCCCTGCAGCGCTGGGCAGAGGAGGGAGGGAACCGGGCATTGCGGCGAATGTTGACATTCATCCTTACAAAGCAGAGGCACAAGTGGAGCTCCGCTTTCAGCTTCAAACGAGGGAATTCAACGAGGGCGCTGGGACTCCTGGAACCTCAAATTATGCCTTGATACCCGACACTTTAATTTTGGCACCATGAAGCGCTTCAGCAGCAAAGTCTCTCCAGCCCAGTGGTTTCTGACTCAGATGAAGCTCGGAGTTTGGAGAAGAAACCCAAAGTCCCGGGAGAAAAAGCTCTGACAACACCTTTTGTTTTTTTAAATGTATCTTTACCTCAATTATTTTGTAAAGTTGTGTGGTTTTTTTGGGTTTTTTTTCTATTATCTCGTGATTATTCTCTTTTTGTCCCCCCGCAGCTTTTTTCCCCCTCCCGGAGGTTTGTGGGGAAGGAGGGAGGGGTGGGGGAAGATGTACTTATGGATTTATTTTACTCCTTATCTTGCTCTGCGTTTTTAAACAATAAATTCAATTCATATCTCCAATTTCGAAAACGTTTTTTCTGTGACGGTGTTTGATGAGGGATCTCTCCTGGTCCTTAACTCATGAACCCTTGGTTAGGTTTTCTCTCCCCTGTGCGGCTGTGGAGGGCAGGGAGAGAGCGGCTTTGGTGGGTGCCTGGCATCGGGCCAGCGTCACCCCAGTGCAATGTGACAGGTCCTTGTGTGGCCCTGTGCTATGGTGCCAGAGTTGCTGCTGCTTTTGCCTTCCTTATGATTTTATCTTTGGCATTAAATGCTTGTGAAGTGGCCCCGGTGTCCTTGGTGTTCCCTCGGTGCCGGCAGCGCCGTCCCTTGCTCTGCTCTCCCTGCCACGTTCCATCCCGGCTGGCGGAGCCTTGGAGCTGCCGTGGGGGCCGTGGGGCTGCCCCGGGGGCTGCGCCCCGAGCCGGGGCCCCTTCCCAGTGCTCCCAGTCTGCCCATCCAGCCTGGAGCAGCCAGCGAGGGCTTCAGCTGCGACGGCAGAGAGGCGCTGCTGGGGGGGTCCCACCGCACTTTGGTTTTTGTTCTTCCCAAGCTGGGAAAAAACGATTTTTGGAGCTTTCTGCCAGAAATCTCTCCCCTCTTCCTCTCAGCCCAAGGGCTTTGGGGCGGTTTTCCCTTTCTGGGGGAAATCCAAGCGCTGCACTGATGCTCCTAATTTGGGGTAGGAGAAGTGAGGCTGCAGGGCTTCCCGCTGCGCCGGAGGCACGGAAGACGCAGGGCTGGCAAAGGCGTGGCGGGAGGTGCGGAGAAGTTTGTGTGTGTTTGGAGCTGAATGGCGGCTCGGGCCCGGGCCCGTTCCAGGGCTGTTCCTCATCTCCGGCTTTGGCCTCAGCCAGCCCGGGGGGCACAGAGAGCGCGGGGCGGGGCTGTGGCGTGTGCAGAGCGCGGGCCTGGCTGCCATTGTGTGATTGTGCCGATGTCACTCGTGCTTGTGGCGCTTGCATTGGGCAGAGCGGGGCCAAGGCCGGCCCCGGTGGCGGCCCCGGCGCAGCAGAGGCGGCATGGGCGGAGCGTCTGTGCGGGCCCGGCAGCGGCGGCAGCGGCCGGGGCCCGGGGAGGCGGCATCGGCGGAGCTCGGAGGCGGCGGCAGCGCAGGTGGGAGCCGCGCTCGCTTCTGCCGGGGCTCGGGGCTCGCTGCGGGCCGAGGGGGCGGCAGGGGGCTCTGGCGGCTTCCTTGTGCCGTGTCCGGCCCGTGTTGCCGCTGGGCTGAGGCCGCTGCGGGAGCGGCTGCCCGCGCTCTCCTTGCCGCTGCTGCCTGGGCAGGAGGCGCTGCCGGAGCAGCGCTGCCTCGTCCCGCTTGCTGTCGGTGGCACAGAGGTGGCTGCCGTGTCGCTGGGAGTGTGCGGGAAGATTGGCGTGGCCAGAGGTTTGTGTCCCGAAAGGAGAGCGAGGAGTCCTGTAAAAGGAACTTGATTGGTGACCAAAGGGAGAGGCCACGGGGCATTTCCCATGGCGTCTCTAAAACACGTGGGGTCTCCTTTTTATCCGAATTTTGGCTGCCGCGTCTCCCTCTCCCTTTGCCCACTGGCTGAGGTACTTGGTAGGTGCAGACTTCCCGATCCGCCTTCTGCGTGTCCCCCTTAATGTGCACCCGCCTTTTGTATAACATCCGATATTCATGGCTCTGTTAAGTGTTTGTTCTTCTGAAAGTTCAGGAATGTAGACGGACCTTGGCTGAGCATCGGTCCATGTCAATTAGTGACATTTTCTGAAATAGATGGTTTTTCCAGTTGCTTCCTCATCTACAAGTCCCTGTCCCTATCTCCAAGCAGATTCACACCACCTCTTTGTAAAGACACGTTCGTCTTACACCTTTACGTCGGTCCTCTTCCGATTTTCTCAGTAACTTTGTTTACAAAATTTTAATTACCATTGACTCAATCTCTTGTTCCGGGGCCGACTGTGGTTCTAGGATTATTCTCAGTGACCTTATTCTCTGCCCTTTTGTAGTAATTTCTGGATCAGGAGGCCTGGCTGCCACCTGCATCCCCTTGCTCAGCTGCTGAATGAGCTGCACTCAGCGAGGTGTGTGCATGGTATAAAGATGAGAGTTGCTCGGGCACATAAGAGGAGAAACAGCATTCGTTTAACCCATGCTCTGCCAGGGAGCCACAAAAACATGTCCCATTACCATTCTTTGCTGATTTGTACCAGTAGATGGGCTTTCTTATTTCCTTTGTTATCTATTTCATCACTTTTCTGTTGCCATCAAATAGATGGAACAGTAATTTGAGTCATTAAATTGTCCCCAATCTCTACTTCCTGCTTTGTCTAGCTCCCTTTCCTTAACAATAGCGTCTCTTGTGACACTTGTCCCTTGTGCTGCCCTTGCAGAGCCATCCATAAACACATTTTCTCCCTCAGGCCAGGGAATGTCTCCTCAATCTCTCCCATCCCGGGTCTGCAGCTCTGTCACTTGAATGCAGTCATGGGTTTCTTCCCGGCCCCTCTGTCCAGGGCCCTTCACACAGGAGGCTGGGTTCAACCCTTCCCCTGCCCTCAATTCTAAATCCTCCTGTTCCATTGAACAAGTTTCATACTGTAATAACCAAGAACTGCTCATCCATGTAGAGGCTCTTTTGGTTCTCAAAGCTTGAACTTGATGCCAGACTTGTACAACAGGAGATCCTTGTGCCTTCAGTTTTGGGCCTCAGTTGCCATTGAAGCCACCCTGGCTGCACAATTGTGCAGACAATGAGGCCACTGTCTGGCCACTGGGTTAAATATTTTAGCACAAGAATTCCTTTGGCATGGCCCTGTTTAACATCCACACACAATTCAAATTCTCTTTCCCTGTCTGGGAGAAGCAGGGCAGGAGGCTCAGTTCATCTGCTTTTTAACCCTTGGCAGTTCTGCTTTCCTCCTGGTGTCCATCCATGCAGTTCCTTGCCTGGCAGGACAGGAGTGTTGTAGGGAGAGATGGCAGGCTCCAAAAGCCCTGCCTTTAGCAGGGACTCAATCCCAGGCTGTGACCCCTTCCTTGCCTGCCTTGGAACAGGGTATTGCTTTTAGACACCACTTGTGCTGGTTGCTTCCAAGTAATTTGGAGAGGCTCCATCTCTAATTTTCCTTATTTCCCTGGAGCTGCCCACACTTGTGGGTTCACTTCAGCAGAGGCCTTGCAGACATCTGACACAGAGATACAACAGCATCAGCCTCTGTATCTCCTTTTATAAAATAAATCTGCAGTCCCAATTTAGCCATCAATTCACCTTTCAGTTAATTCCAATAAGAATTAGGAACAAATAGAAATTGCTGAGCCCCGGCTTCCCCACAGCCCCAGCCCGGCCCCGCAGCTCCCCACAGGCCCCCAGCCCATGCTCCCGGTCCCGCACCTCTGTTCCCGGTCCTGCCACTGCCCAACACAGAGAAACCCCCTGAAGTCCTGACCTCCTTCTTCTCCTCTCCTGGAAAATGGGGATACAAGGAACCTGTAGCTGGCCCTGGATAAGCCTGCAGTTCTTGAGGACAAGGATTTTCTGAAATACATCCCAATCCTCAGTATTTTGCTTCTTTTTCCATCACTTTTTTCTTCCCCCAGGGATTCCTCCTGCTGCTTCTTGCAGAAACCATAATCCTGCACACTCCCCTTCAACTAATCCTTTCCCAGCACACCAACACCATCCATCCACTGTTGTCTGTCGAGACCCCTTCTCGATTTCCCTCACTGCCCCCTCCCCCCGGGTGTCCATGTCCTTAATTTCCTCTGGGAGAATGTGCAAACTACCTCAACATTTTCCCCTTTTTTATATCAGACGGTATCCATGGCTCTGTTCAGTCTTTGTTTGTCTTCTCGAAGGTCAGGAATTTAGCAGGACCTTGGCTGAGCTGCAATCTGTGTCTGCAGTTTCTGAAACTGATGGCTTCTTCTGTCAATTCCTTATGTACAAGTCCCTGTCCCTATCTCCAGGCAGACTCACACCATCTGTTTGTACAGACACATTTCCTCCTCTTATTTCCTGGGGTCCCCCGTTTGTGGGACATCCCCCCTGGAGCGGGGTGTCCGCCCTTGCTGCAGCCCCAGCCCTCAGGCCGGGCTCAGCCAATCCGAGGGCGCGGCGCTGATGACTCCCCAGTTCCCAGGCAGACCCGCAGCTCCCAGCGCTCCTTACCTGGACCCCACCTGCGCCCCCGCCTTTGCCCCCAGCGCCCCCCGCGAGGGGAATTTGGGGAGGTGGGAGGGGAGAAGTGCCCAGGCCGGGCTCCCCCCGCGCTGTCCTGGCAGGAGCGGCTGCAGTGGGGGCCGAGTGTGAGCGGAAGCGGCTGAGAGCCCAGCGCTGCCCCAGCCCGACCTGTGCCAGCTCCATCCCTGCTCCTCCTGTGGGATGCGACGGCTCTGAAGGGAAGAGGGAAGCAGGGGTGAATGCTGGGCCTGAGGGGAGGAGGGGAAGTGGTGGAGGAGCAGGGTTGAAGAACAAAATCGCCAAAGAATGCTGGTGGGAGGAGAAGGTGGGATTATGCAAGAGAAGGAGGAATAGCAGGAGGAAGAGAAGTATTAGGCAGAGTAGGGTCACAGGAGGATGAGGAGGAGGAGGAGGTGCAGGAAGAGAAGCCATCACAAGGTTCCAGCACTCCCTGTATCTGCAGCCTCCCCCCAGTCCCAGGAGTGCTGGCTTCCCACATCCAGGAGGGGAGATGGATCCATGATTTTCAGGTGCTGAATCTTGGTGTTTCTGAGCTTTATTGGGCTAAATGTTGTTGCTTTACATTTTTGTGGCAGCTGAATCTTCCTATTTTGGAGGGAGTTTTGGGTGAATCTTGATATTTTGTGAGTTTTGGGCCTCTTTCTTGATGTTTGGGGGACTTTTGGGCTGAACGTTGGTGTTTTGAAGGTTTTAGGGACACAAGATTTCCGGTGACTTCCTGATATCGACTTGGGCAGGAAGAACCCCAACCCAAGTTGCTCACACCTGCTTATTCCCCCCCCAAACCAGGATTTGTCATTCTGAAGCCGTGGCCAGATGGAGGAGGAGGAAAAGCCCCAGAGATGCCGCATGAGGAGGGGCTGCAAACCCAGACCACGGACCTGTGAGGAGAAAGGACCCTCCCTGTGCCAGGAATGCAGCCGGAGATCCAGGCAGAGCTCAGAGCAGGTGGAGAAGCCTCAGGGTGGGGAGAAGCCCCACAAGGGCCTGGCATGTAGGAAGAGCTTCAGGTGGAGCTCCCAACTGATTGTACACCAGAGGATCCACTCTAGGGAAAAGCCCTATGAGTGTGGAGAATGTGGGAAGAGTGTGAAGAGCAGCTCTGACCTGATCAGGCACCTCAGAATCCATAGTGGGGAAAAGCCCTATGAGTGCCTGGAATGTGGGAAGAGCTTCAGATGCAGCTCCAGCCTAAACAAGCACAAGATGATCCACACTGGGGAACAGCCCCATGAGTGTGGGGAATGTGGGAAAAGCTTCCAGTTTAGCTCCACTTGTAAATGAGGCCAGGGTCAGACGGAGAGACATTCCTGCCAGGCTGCACAGTCCTTGGGATCTGCACAGTGTGAAGGAGAAGGAGACACCTGTGAAAAAGGAGAGGCCTTAGATGGCAAGCAAGTGCAAAATGCAGTTTAGCAACAGCCCAGATCAATGTGGAAGCACAGCACTCGGCCCCAGCTGGTTCAGCATCTGAACTCATCAGTGCCACCATTGCCTCCAGAATGAGGCAGCACAACTGCCAGAGTTATCCAGGGGAGGAGGCCGTGCAGCACTTGGCGCAAAAGAGGTCAAGTGTTTGGGAAACCTTGCAGAAAGTCCCTTCAGAACCTGGCAGGGCCATTGAAAAATGGGCAAATGAGGCGTTTCTGGAAACAAGAACCTGCTCTTCCTGGCATCTGCAGCAATGGAAAAGAGTTTGGGGAGAAGGAGCCAAACGAAATAATTTCTGCCATGGTTTATCAGCACTTGGCATAAGACACAGAAAACGGGGTCTGCTTGAAGGAAAAACCAAAGCAAAGCAGCAAAAGCACACGGAGGGAGGGAGGGAACTGCCAGGCTGTTGTTTTGGGAAGATACGGCCGGGTCAGGCTTTTTCCAACCAGGCTGCAGACTACGGATGGCAGGGAAGATGAACGCAGGGCCCGTGCAGGGATAAGAGCTGAAGCACTCACCTGTCCAAGGAGCTGACAATGTTGGGGCTCTTCAGGTCCTTCAGGACCAGGACCTGATTCACAGCTCGTTGCCTGTTCTGCCCCCTGAGACTCATTTTCTTTATGGCCACCTGAAGGGACATTGCAGAGCTTTAGCTGGAGGAGTCTGTGGCTGGAGGCCACAGCAACCACGGAGCGAGTCTTTGTGGAGCGACGGAGCCGGGCTGGGCCAAAGTGCCCTGGGATGGGACACCAGAGCTCAGCAAGTGCCATTCCCACAGCCCATTGCTCTGCTGGCTGGGGGCCGCCCACAGGACACGTGGCCAGAGACATTTGGCCTTGGAAGCCCTGCAGAAATGGTCCCTCAACTGTCAGCCTCAAAGCTCCAACAACATTCTCTGTGCCTTTATTATTATTAAAACCCATTTTGGAAGGAGGAGTTAATTCAGGTTCTGTGAAAACAGACCTGGGAGCCCTTTAGCAATTCTATGGGGTTTGGCCATGATTTCAAATGCAGCTGCTCTGTTTGGGGTTGCACAACAAAGCAAAGGCGCTCGTCCATGACTCAGATGATCCCTGTCCCAGGCTGGCACTGACACCAGACCCAAACACAGCTGCAGGGTTTAGGAGAGAGCTTTGCTCTGCACATCCATCTTCTCATTTCTCTCCCTCTCTCTCTGGGAACAGCTGCAGTGGAACTGAAAGCCCAAAGTGATCCCAAGCAGGATCTCTCCTTAATTAGGCCTTGAGGTGTCCTTTGGAGATGAACCCCAGGATGGAAAAACTGCTAACTAGTGTTCCTGCTCGAGGCTGGGATGGAGATAAGTGAGGCCTCAGTCTCCCCCAGCTGCTGCATTCCCGTTTTTAGATATGAAGAGCGAGGCAGCGTGTCCTGCTCTGGCAGACACCGCTGCACTCCTTACACTCCTCTGGGCACTCCTCTGGCCCAAGTGTGTCCCAGCTGTGCTCTGCAGGCTGACACTGCTGTGCCTTCAGAGGAACAGCCTGTGCAGGAAAGCTCTGCTGGCCCCCCAGAGCTCCAGGCACAGCTCCCAGCAGAGGGGAGAGCCCTGGAGAGCTGCCAGACGTGCCGGGCGTGTTGGCCCTGACCTTTCCTCCAGTGGCCCTGGCAAGTCCTTTAGAAATGGCTCCAAAAGCCCTGGAGACAAAAGAGCAGAGAAGAAAGAAGCAGCGCTTGAGGCCCTGGCAGTGCAAGCCAGCCCAGACAGGAGATCTCTGCTGCCTGCAGCTCTCACAAAACACCTGGGTGCATCCACCCTTCCAACAGCAGCACAGCAGCCACCAGCCTTCTGCCACGCAAGGTGTGCAAGAGGAAACTGAGACGCAACATGAGGGAAAAGGGCTGGAGCAAATCCCAAATGTCCACACTGAGTTCCTTTAGTTCAGAACCTGGGGTGGGGGGTGGGTGTCTAAATAGCTGGAAAAGAATGCATTTCATCCTTTTGCATTTCCTGCCTAAGAGCTGCAGGATGCACAAGAGCCCTGCCATCAGGCAGGTGATGCATTTTGCCCTCGAGGGCAGCAGCTCTGTGTCTCTTACTGAATGTATGGGCTCTGCTGCCTGTGCTGAAAAGAGCCCTTATTAGTTCATCTCTGGTTTCTGTTTCTGAACCATTCTGTTGATAATCCTGACCAGTGGATATTTTTTGAATCAAAATATCTGAAAGAAATCTTCTTGAGAACTGTTTTCTGACAGTCACCAGAGGGTGAGTTGCTCTTTTGGGCAGAAGATCTTCCAGGTGCTGCTCCTTGCTGCAGGCAGGACCCTGCCAGCCTCAGGGGCCTTTGACGGTGCCTTCTGACCACAGGGATCAATTGTGATCAGGACTGGGAGACAGCAGGATGGTACCCCAGTGTCTGAAGGTGTTTGGGGCTCTCCTGACTTCTCACTTGATGCTGCACCAGCAAAATCCCCGGGCCCTGCTTGTGCAGAAGTAACAGCCGTGCACTCACCCTTGGCCAATCTGCTCCAGTTCCAGGTATTTCTGGGCAGGCTCCCCCACGCTCACGACGCTCCCTGAAAGAAACCACGTGGAAGATGCTCCCTCCCAGATGGAGACCCCGCCTTGCAGCAGAGCCCAAAGGCAGCCCCAGTCCCTGGGGCCGTGAGCCCCTTGGTCTCAGCTGGGGAGGGACAATAAATGACTCTGGGACATTGAGCTGCAGAGCAACCCTGGCTGCAGCTGATGCTGAGACACACACACAGCACCTGCTCTGGCAGCCAGGAACAGAGCAGACGTACTCAGCTGCACCAGGCACCGCTGCCCTCTTCCCTCTGGCTGCAGGACTCATGAGTTGCTGGGTAGAACCTCTGGAAAATTGGTCCCCAAAAGTGACCTCAGCCAATCCGAGCGCGCGGCGCTGCTGACCCTGAGCTGGTCTGGACTGGTGCTCCCAGTGCAGCGCGGCTGCTTTGGGGCTGGCAGCACCTGCCCGGCACTGGCCATGGGGCCATACTGGTGGCACTGGTCATGCTGGGAGCCCCCCCAGCTGCGGGCGCGGAGCTCTCGGGTGAGCGGGGGGTGTGCAGGATGCGGTGGGACAGGGGGGATGGAGGGGGAAAAGGGGACGGTGGGACACCTAAATTGAGTGAGAGGAAGAGGGGGACCCCAACGGAAGAGGGGGAGGGGCTGAGGATTGGGGGAAGGTGAGGAATGGATGGGAGAGGGTGGGGAAGTGGGGAGAAGGGGAGGGTGGGACCCCAGCACTGAGAGAGATGGGGCTGAGAATGGAGGATTTTGGGGAAAAGGGTGGGAAGTGGAAAACAGGGGATTGGGACCCCAGACGTGATTTTGGGAGTGGCTGAAAATGGCGGGGGGAGAGGATGTGGAAGGGGAAATGGGAAGGGTGGATAAGAGGAAATGGGAGTGCAGGTGGGAGGATCCTGAGGCAGCTTTGGGGCACAGGTGTGCGGAGTGAGGATCCGGGGTGGCCCCCGGAGCTCTGGGCTTGCTGGGGGGTGCTGGGAGGGGCACCCCCTGACCTGTGTACGGCACACTCAGGGGTCTTCCAGTTGATGATGAAGGCCGTGTGTTATTTCATGAACGGCACGGAGAAGGTGAGGTACGAGGACAGGTTCATCTACAACCGGGAGCAGCAACTGCATTTAGACAGGCATTTGGAGCTCTGCGTGGGGGACACCCCCTTTGGGGAGAAGGCTGCCAAGTACTGGAACAGCCTCCCAGATTTCATGGAGCAGAAAAGGACTGCTGTGGACTGATTCCGCCGGCACAACTACGAGTTGGCCTCCCCGTTCCTCGTGGGCCGCAGAGGTGAGCGTGGGGCCGAGCGTGTCCCTTCGGGCCCTGCCCTGGCAGTGACCCTGGAGCCTTTTAAAACCTCCCTGGAAATCGCCCCAGAGCCCTCAGCCCTCCCTGTACCAACCCCCGAATCCGCTTGTCCGTCCCAGTCTATCCCAGTCCGTCCCAGTCCATAGCGGGCTCTCCCAATGTCCCCCGCCTGTCCATCCCAGCCAAGCGTGGAGCTGACGACTCTCAGCCAATCACAGCGCGTCTCTCTGATGATTCATCAGTTGCCGGGCAGAACCGCAGCGCCGAGTGCCCCGAGCTGGACTCGGCCTCCCAGTGCGGCGCATTTCATTCCCAGTCTCTCCCAGTTAACTCCCAGCCCCTCCCAGTGCCGCCACAGTCCCTCCCACTCCCTCTCAGCCGATTTCCAGTCCTTTCCCAGTTCATTCTCACTTCACTCCCAGACCTCCACCCTCTCTCGCAGTGTCCCCCCATCCTCTCCCATCTCTCCCAGTGCCACTCCCTGTCCATTCCCAGTCCATACCCAGTCCCTCCCAATGCTACACCACATCTCCCCCGTCTCTCCCAGTGCCCCCCAGCTGAACCCAGTGTGTCCCCTCTCCCTCCCAGTGTGCCCCAGCGTGTCTATCTCGCTGGTGCCCTCGAGCTCCCAGCCCTGCTCCGGCCACCTGCTCTGCTCCCTGATGGATTTCTACCCTGCCGACATCCAGCTGAGCTGGTTCCAGGGCCAGCAGGAGCTCTCGAGCCACGTGGTGGCCACCGACATTGTCCCCAACGGGGACTGGACCTACCAGCTCCTGGGGCTGCTGGAAATCCCCTCCTGGTGTGGGGTCACCTGCAGCTGCCAGGTGGAGCACGTCAGCCTGGAGCACCCCCTGAGCCGGCACTGGGGTACGGCCCAGCTCCCACAGCCACGGGGGAGGCACTTGTGGGGTTGCAGGGGGATTGGGGTGTGCTGGGAGTAACTGGGAGGGAGTTTGACAGAGCCTGGTTTAAACTGGGAGAGGGATTTGTGAGTCTGGAAGGGCTGGGAAGGGGTTTGAGGGATGTTGGAGAGGGTGGAATGAGGTTCTGGGGGTCGTCGTGGGCACTGGGAGGGAATTTGGGGCTGCTGGGTGTAACTGGGAGGGATGGGAGTGAGCCTGGAGAGGCTGGAAGGAGATTGGCGATGGGAAAGTGGGGCTTGGAAAGAGGTTGGCTGTGCTGGGAAGAGAGTGGGAGGGGTCTTGGTGAGTCCTGGTGGTGCTGGGAAGGGACTGGAAGAGGGTTTGGAGGTCCTGGGGCTGTTGGGGGCAACTGGGAGGGGGCTGTGAGATCCTGAGAGGGACAGGAAGGCCTTTGGTGGGTCCTGGGGAGGCCGGGAATAGACCGGAACAAGGTTTCAGGGGTTCCTGGGTGGGCCGGAGGGGACTGAGAGAGTGCTTGCAGGGGCTTAGGGTGTCTGTGAGAGGTTTCTGGGGGCCCTGACCGCTGCGGACCCCCCAGAGATGCCGCCGCACACCGCCCACAGCAAGATGATGATGGGGATCGGGGGTTTCATGTTGGGCTTCGTCTTCCTGGCACTGGGGCTCAGCTTCTACCTGCGCAAGAAGGTGAGGGGGGGTCCTGGGGGTTGTGTCCCCCCTCCCCTGGAGCGTGTATGCTCCCCTTAGGGCCCCCAGCCCAGTGTCACCCCCTTTTCTCTGCCCACAGAGATCCTGAGGCGCTGCCGGCCACAGCCCCTTCCCATGGCCTCGGGCTCGGCCAGGATCCCCCTGCTCTGTTCCTGAGCTGCTTTTGGGGGGCTCATGTGTCCCTCCACAGCCCCACTGTCACTCTGCCCCCACCTGGCTGCTCCCAGTGTTCCCAGTAAAGCTTCCTAGTAAACCCCGGTCCCATTTACTGGGGAGCAGTGGAGAAGGACGTGGGGGGATTGCAACAGGGGGCTGTGATTGGGGGGGAGCAGAACCGGCCTCGGGATGGATCAGGAATGGGGACCCCTGTGTGTGTCCCCCATGTCACCCCACTCTTGGTTCTGGGAGCCCTCCCAGCTGTGGCTGAGGAGCTCGTGGGTGAGCAGGGGAGCAGCGTGGGGATGATGGGAAAGGTGTTTGAGAGGGGGGTAGGGGGAGGGGGGACAGCTGCAAAGGGGTTCCCGAGGGAGTCCCTTCGTGTTCCCATCACTTGACCTCTTGAACTTTTCCCTGGGGCTCTGGGGCAGGAAAGCCTCACTGGGGGGTCCCCAACACCCCTGTCCACCCCTGAGGGTCTCACGGTGGGGTTCTTCCCAACCCAGCAGCCAGTGCTGTGGTGGCCATAGGGCAGAGGGGGGTAGGAATGGGGGTTCAGGGAGGTGTCCTGAGCCCCCAGCCTGGTGAGAAGTGCTGGAGGCTGCTGGAGCAGGTAAGAGCACCCCTTACCTGCCTTTCCCATCCAGGTGTTCCATATTCGCAGAAAAGCCCAGTGTCACTTCCTTGATGACAACACCTCGGTAAAATTCCTGAACAGGAACATCTGCAACTGGGAGCAACTTGGACACAGGGGATACCCCAAAATTTTGAGGTGGGATTGAGTTGTTTTGTGCTGCAATTGAGCCATTTCCAGGGCAATGGAGTTGTTTTGAGGCGCCACTGATCCCTCTGGCTTTTGGGGTGCAGAGCTGTGAGGGACTGAAATGTTGGGGGTCAATGGCTCAAAGCAGTGGCCATTGGCAAAAGCAGCAGGGGCTTTGCTGGCCATGGGCACAGGAAGCGCCCAGGGCCACAGGGGGTGAACACCCAGCCCTGCAGGGGACGAGCCGCGCTGGCAGCCAGGGAAGGGCAGAGGCCCAGCACAAGCAGATGCTGCCAGCTGGGACAGGCCTTTGCACCAGGGTAATGCCCTCCCTTACACAACTGCCTCACCTCTGGAAACTCCCCCACCGCAGAAGGCCCGGGACATTCACACCCAGCCCTGCAGCTTTCCATCCCTTCCCATGGGCCATACCTGGCTCAGCTGCGCTGCCGGCACAGGCAGGGCCACGTCTTACAAGGGGCCATGAACCATGAGAGCACCCCAGAGTGCCCCAGCATCCACAGTGGGACATCAGACAGTGTAAAACTCTCCCAGGGGAGGTACCTGGGTGTTCACCCAAACCTCAACCTGTATCAACCCACAGAACTGGGAGCTTCCAGGGCTCCCCCAACCCCCAGGAATCCAGCCTGGGACCATCACTTAGACCAAGGACAGGGACACTGTAACAATCAACACCAAAAGTTTTGTTGCAGGATCCAGGGCTTGTGACTGTGTATATTTCTAGTCTTCTACTTTCTTTTCCTTTATACTTTTTCGTAAGTGTTACTTCTATGCTTCCAATATGACTGGAGATGGGAAACAAAAGGGCTCCAAACTTCCTTTAAAAAGCAACCAAATGGTTGTAAAATAAAGCCTACAGAGATATATTTGTAGACAAAGATCAGTCACTGTCAATTCACTCTAATCTGTCCCAGGGGATCCATTAACAACAACCTGAGCTGCCCTTGCCTTTAGGGGTGGGACAGAACAGGACCTGGACATGGGGGAACCTTCTGGAAGCTGATCACAAAAGCCACACCTGGACCCCCTGATACAAAAAACTGGCCACGCAAACCCAATACACTGGATCCAAACATGGATAGCCCAGAATGTGGATCACCAGGGCTCTGCCCAAGATGGGTTACTGGGGATCATCCAACACAGATCCTCCCATGGGGGATGGAGCTGGAGCAGCACACAAAGCTCTTCTGCACTCAGGGCACTCACAGGGCTTCCCTTACTGGTGCCTCCGTTGGTGTTGGGTCAGGGCAAAGCTGATGGAGAATCTCTTCCCACACTGGGGACACTCGTAGGGCCTCTCCCTAGTGTGGATGCGCCGGTGCACAACGTGGTGGGAGTTTTGCTTGAAGCCCTTCCCACAGTTGGGGCAGCAGAAGGGCCTCTCCTCTGTGTGAATCCGCTGATGTCTGAGGAGACTGGAGCTGGTCTGAAACCTCTTCTCACACTCAGAACACTGGACTCTCCCCAGTGTGGATGAGCTGATGTGTCCTCAGGTTAGAGCTGTACTGGAAGCTCTTCCCACATTCCCCACACTCATGGGGCCGTTTCCCAGTATGGATCACCTGGTGCCGGAGCAGGCTGGAGCTCTGGCGGAAGCTCTTCCCACATTCCAAGCACTCGTAGGGCTTTTCCCCAGTGTGGATTCTCATGTGCTTGAACAGGTGGGAGCTGTTTCTGAAGCTATTCCCGCATTCCCTACACTCATAGGGCCGTTCTCCAGTGTGGATCCTCTGGTGCTTGCTCAGGAGGGATCTCAAATGGAAGCTCTTCCCACATTCCCCACACGCATAGGGCTTTAGCCCAGTGTGGATTCTGAGATGCCGGATGAGGTCCAACCTGTGGCTGAAGCTCTTCCCACATTCCAGACACTTGTGGGGTTTTTCCCTGACCTGAGGCTTCTCCACCAGCTCTGGGCTCTGCCTGGATCTCTGGCCACCTTCCTGGTACAGTGAGAGTCTTTCCTCCTTGCAGCTCCCTGGCCTGGGTTTGCAGCCCCTCCTCGTGTGGCATCTCTGGGGCTTTTCCTCCTCCTCCATTCGGACACAGTTTGGGAATGACAAATCCTGGTTTGGGGTAAAAACAAGAGGTGAGCACCTTAGATTGAGACTTCCAGATGCCCAGGTCCAGCTCTAGAAGTCTCTGGGGGTTTTGTGTCCAAAAAACATCAAACCACAATGATTCCGCCCAATAAATCCCTCCCAGGGGTTCCCCCTCTCTGATCTCTCCACTTTGGTGTTCTGGGGGTTCTCCCTCCCCTGAGCTGATCGGGGTCCTGTGGCTCCTGGGGTTCCCCCTCTCCAGTGATCCGCTTAGGGGTGATCCGGGGTTTTTGGGGGTCCCAGGGTGTTGGTGGCGAGAGAAGCAAGACGTAGATCCAATGTGAATCATAAATCAAGCTCGTTTATTGTCAGACAGTGCACATACTTATACTACTTTACGTGCTCAAAATATTATTTACTTACAGAAGTTTCACACGGGATCTTTCTCTAATTAGAGCACTACATTATTATCAGAAGGCTACAATAACAGTTTCTTCTGCCAAGTTAATCTTTGGACACCTGCAGCTTGTTTTCAGCTTTCATGTCTCCCTTTCCCACAGCTGTCTTGAGAATAACCTTGAGCAGAGGCCTAACTCTTGTCTATGGGGCCTGGATTGCTCACTTATACTTTATGTTTGTGCAGCCAGAGATGGCCATTTCCCAACATATCCCCCTTCTTTTCTTTGAGCAATCCAGGCCTGGTTTACACTTTTTTCTACTGTATTCATCAAACACTTAACTACACATGGCAATAATACACTTATGATTATAATAATTACTAAAACTATCAATTTCATTTTTACAAATTTCACTAACCAGTCTTTAAAACTTAAGCTTGTTAACCAGTCTCTTAAAGGTGTACTTTTAAGTGTACTACTATCTGTATCTTTTTCATGATTTAACACACATACTTGCAACCTTACAATTCTCCCTGTTTTTTAATCAGTATGAGTTTGTTAATGGCATTACCAGCCATTTGTCATAGATAGCGCAGTAAGAAACACACATAACTAAACATAAGAATACTTCCAACACCTATGTGCTAAACATTCTAAGGTGATCTTGTGATTTTTTCATTACCCAATAGTTCAGCAAATTAGTCTCAATTGCTTCGTCTCTGAAGGCTGTCAATCAAGTTAATACCTTACTGAAGTCTAGAATACTATGCTAACATCCAGGGTCTGCAACAGCTGCCTTGTTTCAGTGAAAACATGGAAAGCCCTTCCGGATATGGTCTCCAAGTCCACCCCAAAAAGGATCCAGCTGATATAAATTCCAATTATTAAGTCAAACCCGACTTAAATACGATTTGGATGCAGAAACACCTGGGTCCATTGGTAGATGTCCAACCAGGGAGAGTCAAGGCTTGGCCAGGGCCAGGGCTCTAACTGGAGGGATTTCCCTAGCACAGATCTTATGAGAAAACTGTTAGAAACAACAACTAAGAAGGTTACTTAAATCTGAGCAAATAGTAGAGACAGTTACATAAACATAACAGACTTTGCCAAATACTTTTGACTAAAAAGACCATGGTACCATGAACATGATAATTAAAAGATTGCATATGCATGAGTTTACGTACGTAATCTTAACAGAACCTAATCCTTGCTATAACACACATGGCTATGCATAGTCGTAGTTAACTCTTATAGAACCTAGTTGTAATGCTTAATTGTAACAGAACTTAATAAACCTAATAGCATTTAAACTTTAACAATATATTTATAAGTACTAATACATCAGGGGTGATCGCTTGGGATATGTTTGAAAACAGTGTCGCAAGCTGCAAGCACACAGATCCATCTTTTCTTTGCTCTATCTTCTCCACGATCACTGTACTTCCAAGTTCAGCTGTAGGCATAAAACTCAAACACTCATTGAAACAAAGTAAAACAGGAAAAACAGTAAGAACAGATTACAATTCCAGTTATTAATTTCTATCTAGCAAGACAATTCCCATCATTAATTAACAAACAATACAAAGGTATACATTTCCTGACAAATCCTGCTACTCAGAGTTACCACTCTAAAACATGCAGGATTTTGCAGAATGAAAAAATCAAGACAGAAATATTTGAAATCTTATTCCAATACTGTCACCATAAGAAACAAACTGCCCAGTTTTGCTCCAACAAGTAATCTCCTTGTCTCACTTTTACATTATAATTCTTGATAAAAGATACACCACTTAACTTTAACTTTCAAGAGTCCTTCAAGGAAAATCTGACTTAAACATTTCCTAATATATAGTCTGCAAGTTTGCACATGTTATTTATTCAAATGTTTCTTCTAGCTTATTAATCAGTTTACATTTTGCCTAAACTTCCTTATTCTGCTCGGCCTCGGCCCCGGCCCCGCTTTGGCCCCAGCCTGTTAGGTGTACAACTCTGCTGTGTCCTCTCTGGATCAGTTCTGCCACATTTTCCATCCTTTGTTTTTGCTGAATTGTTGTTGTGGGCTGGACGCTTGTGAGCAGTCATTCCAGCATTCTCACTTTCTCTGTCCTCCCCGTCTCCCCCTTTTTCTTTTTTGCACTGAATAAGTGCAAGTCTGGCAGCAACCTAGATTTCCCAGATTTCTTCCCGTTAACACAGATTCCACCAGTAAAGTCAACAGCAAGTATACGAGACAATAGGAACAGTCTTTGATACTTGCAGAAAAACGACCTATTAAAAGTGCACCCAGGGGTTAACTCAGGAGCACCGGCGGTCGAGGGCGCAGGCGCAGAGAGTTCTGGGCCTGTGCTGTCGGAGCGCGGCGGGCGGCCGCGCTCTCCTTCCCGTTTTCCGGTGCCAGCAGGCGAGCTGCGCGCAGTCCCGGTGGCTAGGGAAAACTGTTGTTATGTAGTCGATGCTGGGAAAAGAGGTTCCTCGCTGCCCGCTCGGCGCACGGAAAAGCGGTGGCGGTTGCCGAGCCGTGTCACCACCGCTGCCAGCTCCACAGCCTCCCACCCCCGGCGCACTGAGATGCCGCCGGAGCCGAGGGCAGGGGCCGCTGGGCAGGAGCCGCCGCTTACTGCAGCGGCCGCGGGGAGAAATCCGAAACCGCTGCGGGGGGGGAGGGGGTGCCATTGGAGGCTCGCGGGCCGAGCTCTCTAACCTTTTAAACATGTAGAAATTCCTCCAGTAGATCACTTTTCTGTTTCTTCTTCCCTGACGGATTGTAGAAGTGAGTCCGATTGCAAAGCTGTTCTCGCAGACTCGGGTGCAGCTGTTCGGTTATCACTGATCGCATTCCACAGCGCCTTCTTAATTGTCTCTCAGCCGTGTACTTGAAAGGCTACCCTCGCTCTCAGGGTTAGCCTACAGTCTCAAGTCCATTTTAGGAGATTCCGAATAATGGAATTACCACAGTTCAGTTCTCTCACAGAGATGATAAGTTGGAAGAGGTCCTGGAGTGTCAGCTGTCCTTCGCCTATCTATCTCCATCCCTTCTGTCCTCTTCCCCAGACCCGAAGCACCGGGGTTCTCTGCCTAGGCGCGACTATTTCTGCTATAAATGCCTGCATTCCCACCGGCACTCGGCTCATCCTTTCTAACGTGACCTGAATGGAGGCGTCTGTGGGGAGCGTAACAAAAATGTTCTTTGTCTGCTGATTACCATTTTCTAAAACACACTGGCGTAACAGTGCCCCTTGCATCCACTGCGGCACCCCAGCTGTGATAGCTGCGGATACCCTGTCAACAACACTTCCCCAAATATAAGTTAACATCATTTTGGTGAGCTCCCCGTGCAGATCTGACTCATCGGTTGCTTGCTGCCCTCCATCCTGCAGGGGCTCAAACAGCACTGGAAACGCCGCTTCTGCTCGGCTTAAAGTTCTAACGTCCTGAGCTAGTTTTACATCCCCCTCTTCTAAAGCTTTCTGTTCTACTTTTGCCCAGCTAATTCTGCGTCTCCCTTCCCCCACGCGAAAAGGGACAGAGCCTCCACCCAGCGAGGGGGGGAAGCGCAGGCGGCTGCTGGCGCGCAGGCGGCTGCTCCTGGCGAAAAGGGACACTGCCCCCTCGCATCAGGCGAGAAGGGATACAGTCACCCGGGGTGGGGGCAAAGCCGGCTGATCTTCCTCCTGGGTTTCGGCCGGTGCACAGGGGAGGGGCAGACACCCCTCCTCCGGCTCCGGCGGCGCGGGCGCCGGGGTGGCCGATTGCTCCGCGCAAGCAGCGGCCGCCTCCGAGGCAACGCCGTGCTCGGGCGGGGAGCCGTGCACCCCCAGCACCACACACTTCCCTACGGCCGGCAGGCTGGGCGTTTCGTTACCAATGCCGAGTCCCCCCGCTCCCTTCCGTGATCCCTTCTAGTTTCGCTGTGGCAACGGCTGCAACTTTTTTCTCTGCCTGGTATCTTTGCAAACAGGTCGTTACCTCCCTCCAGGGCTTCCCTAGCTTAGCGCATACTTTGTTGCTGTCTAGAGTTCCCTCAAACAACTGATCACCGTATTTCCGCCATTCAGGCAGGTCAAAAATACTGTTAGAATCCCCGAAACAACCCTTTGCCATCCCCAATGTAGCCAATCCTGCTACCTGCTTTAGGGTCTCTTTGCTGACTCCTCGCTTTTCTAAAAAGCATGTTAATAAGTCTACGGCTACCTCTTTGTCCATCTTCGTCCAGCTGGTTAACCACTTCTAGCTGATCGCAACGGCCTCTGCGTCCCTCCGCGCCGGCCCCTCCGCGTCTTCCCGCGCCGCGTCTATCCGCTGAATCTGCGATCGCCACGCAGCGTCTCAGAGTGTAGCCGTTTCGGGCGGCGGACCTTTCTCCCGAGGTCCGAGCTATCGGATCTCCCCTTCGTCGCGCAAAAGGTATAGATCTTAGCTCCCCGGTCGCTGCTACCGGTGCTTTCCCGATCCCGCCGGTCAGGTCCCGCGCGTCTCCGTCCCGTACGTCGGGGTCACCATTTGTCGGCGAGAGGAGCAAGACGACGATCCAATGTGAATCATAAATCAAGCTCGTTTATTGTCAGACAGTGCACATACTTATACTACTTTACGTGCTCAAAATATTATTTACTTACAGAAGTTTCACACAGGATCTTTCTCTAATTAGAGCACTACATTATTATCAGAAGGCTACAACAACAGTTTCTTCTGCCAAGTTAATCTTTGGACACCTGCAGCTTGTTTTCAGCTTTCATGTCTCCCTTTCCCACAGCTGTCTTGAGAATAACCTTGAGCAGAGGCCTAACTCTTGTCTATGGGGCCTGGATTGCTCACTTATACTTTATGTTTGTGCAGCCAGAGATGGCCATTTCCCAACACCAGGGGTCCTCTCTTCTCCCCTCACTCTTTGATCTGGATTTCCAGGGATCCCAGGGGCCCCTCTTTATCCAGGTTCCCCCCCACTCCAAATTGACAGGGATCTCCCAGCTCTGAGATTGTTCCCCTCCCCTCACCCCAGACCAGGGCTCCCAGCATTCCCCTCCACCGCTCTTCTGGAGGGACCCCAAGACCAACGTCCCCCTCCCCCGCTGGTACCAGAAGATCACAAAATGGAGACCAAAAAGTATCCCCCAAACGGGCTCAGCTTTTGGGTCCTGAAGGATCCAAACATCCCCCACCCCTAAAGGAAACCCTCCCAGGGACCCTTAATGATATTTGGGGCTCAAACCTGGAAGCTGCGAGCTCCATAAACCCCCAGGAAAAACATTGCACGGGGAGTCCCCAAGAGATTTGGGACGAGCTCCCCCTCCCCGCTCACCTACGGATCCGCGGCGGACAAAGCCACCCCAGAGGTCTGACACACCTTGTGTAACATACTGACAGCACAAGTTGCAGTGGGGACAGGGATGAATCCCCCTCATTTGTTTTAGTGAAGTTTTCCCAACATTCTCCGTTTGCTGTTTTCCTTTGCAGCTTAACCAATTTCTGTGGCAGTCAGAAATGCTCACTGTGGGCTCTGCCTTTAGCTGTGCAAATTCCGTGTGTGGGAGCAGGCAGAGCTTGGGGTGAGGGACAGAGGGAATGAGCCCAAGTCCTCCCGCAGGCAGGAAGCCCCTGGTGCATTGTGCACCCTTTGTCCCAGCAGTGTTAATTTGCATTTCTAAAGCTCTTTCACTGAGTGCCTGGAGGGAAGCTTCTCTTCCAGGGCAGCCCTCAGGTGACTCACACCTTCCTCCCCCCTCACCTCTCTCATGCTTTTTTTTTTTTTTATAAACAATATTCTATTAACTGCGTAGAGTAAAAGAGTCACTTAAACTTCTTGCAGTTTTGCAAAATGCAGCGTAAAGATGAGCATCGAAAAACCCACACCAAAATTTTGCCATCATTTACAGCCACGCACACACATACACACAAAAATATCCAATGCAATAAAGATTTTTGCTACTTCTTCGCCTAAGACTAAAAATAGGTTGTCACACCCCTGGCACTATCCTAACTGACAATATAGAATTAAGATACTTTTAAAAAAACATTCTAATTCTGTAATCGTATCACCAAAACTGTGGGAAGAACCAAAGCTATCCAAAAACATTTCTAGAGGTAGAGAATCGAGGCATGACTTTTTTCTGGCCAGGATGTGCAACAGAAATCACTTTATCCACACATAGCTGGGTGGGCAGACAAAATCATTCCGTGACACATGAGTTTTACCTGATTTTTCCTAAATTTTGTACAGTCTGAACCCATCGAAATTCCTTGGTTTAATGTTTATTCCTTCCCCATCGGGTAGATCTTAGTATCTGGTTTTCTATTGGACCCAGATTTCTTTGCCTCTGATGTTAATTAGGTGCACACTCCTGGATTTCCTTCTCAGCCTTTTCCAGACCAGGTGTCTCCAGCTGTACCGGGGCATTGTCTGGGGTAGTTGTTGGTTGATGTTTGCTGATGGGCGTTGATGTTCTGTTGATGGTCGTTATCTTTTTGGGAATCTTTTGGGCCATTCCCAGTCTGTTGAGATGTTCAGCTCATCTCCCTTAAGTGCTGTAACATCACTTAAAAATAAACCTTGAAATTTCTTTGCCCAAGGCAAAGGCAAACCAAGCCTGAGTGGAGAAATCAATTTTATAAATTTTAAACTTGGTGTGTTTTGCAACAATCTAATCCCACATTGCCCAGTGTGTGAGTCTAATTGAGAGCCAGAGTCAAATTCTCATGTTGTTTTCCGCAGCCCCTGTGGCGAGTGCAGGCACAGAAAGCACTGAAGCTGCAAGAGTGCCAGCAAGGATTGGCCCCCAGTGGCTGGAGATGCCAAAGGAGGGTGCCCAGGCAGACGATTTCAGCAGAGGATGTGTGGGCAGGCCCAGGGGCTTTCCCCGCTGTGGAGCCCTGGCTGCTGCTGCGTTGCCTTCAGTGCAGGCTCAGTGGCGGCCTCCCATCCTCCTGCTGCAGCCGGCAAGTCCAAATCTGCGGGGCTTCAGACACCTTGAGGCCAGGCTGAGGGGTCCCCCGTGTTCAGCTCTGCTGGTGCCTGTTTCTGTGCTCAGGGACACTTGCAATGGGCCACGCCACTTGGCCACCACTGCTGCTTCTTTGCACTCCTGGAGCACCACCCAAAGTCCTGCTTGCATGTTGTGAGCAGCAAAGTCCCAAGGCAGGCTCTGTGCCAGCCGAGCTTCCTGTGCAAGAGATTTCACAGGAGACAGGATTCTGGCCACACACTGCTTGAAATAGACATCCCTTATCTCCAGCTCCACAGTAGGTAGAGAATAACCAGGGTAAGGAATTCCAGACATCAATTGCAAGGGAGATAATTGAATCTCTGCCCTGGGTCCGGCTCTTATTCTTGCCAAAGCCAATGTCAAAAGCCATACCCATGGCATCTTGGTTTCTATCAGCAGCTTCAAAAGGTGTTTCTTTCTTTCCCCATTCATTCTTTCTACCTCAGCTGAGCTCTGGGGTTGTCAGGGGTTTTGGAGGTCCCGTTGTATTCCTAAAGCAGCCATAAACCCCTGCAGGATCTTTCCTGTAAAATGAGTTCCCCTCTCTGAGTCTATTGCTTCCGCAATCCCTTATCTTGGAATTCTTGGTTCTAAAAATACCTTAAGAATGGATCCATGGTGGCTGCAGTAGTGGGAAAGGCTTGTGCCAGCCTGTGAGCTGCCACGCTGTTAGCAGAAGATATTGAATCCTTGGTGCTCAGGGCATTTCAGTGCCAGGCTCTTGCAAAGCACACCCAGCTGCAGGGTTTGAGGTGAGCATGGGGGCTTTGTGTCATTCCCTTTCCTTAACAACAGCGTGTCTTGGGACTCTTTTCCCCTCTGCCGCCCTTGAAGGGCCTTCCATAAACACATTGTCTCCCTCAGGACAGAGAATGTCTCCTCAGTCTCTCCTATCCCAGGTCTGCAGCTCTGTCACTTGAATGCAGTCATGGGTTTCTTCCCAGCCCCCTGTCCAGGGCCCTTCACACAGGAGGCTGGGTTCAACCCTTCCCCTGTCCTCAATTCTAAATCCTCCTGTTCCATTGAACAAGTTTCATACTGTAATAACCGAGCTCTGCTCATCCATGTATAGGCTCTTTTGGTTCTCAAAGCTTGAACTTGATGCCAGACTTGTACAACAGGAGATCCTTCTGCCTTCAGTTTTGGGCCTGTCCTGGTTTGAAGGACAGGTGTCTGTTAAGGAAGGCAGGAGCCTCCCTTGGAATTGGAAACTGTAACCCCTCTCCCTCCGAATTATTATAAATTTGAAATCAAGAGGCTCTCAGGCAAAGATATGGGAATAGGAATAACAGTTCTTTACTACTATCTAAAACAAGGATAACAAATAACAACAACTATAACGTTGACCAACAAACAGAACCAGAAACCCAGTGGCAGCCTGCTCGGCTTCAGGAACCTTTTCCCTTTGGTGCAGTTCCAGTCACAGCCTGCAGGGGCGCTCTGGGTGTGGTGATTCCCCGGTGGCTGCAGGGGGCGCTCTGGGTGTGATGATTCTCCAGTAGCTGCAGGGGCGCTCTGGGTGTAGTGATTCCTCGGTGGCTGCAGGGGGTGCTCCAGCGTGAGCTCAGGTAGCACACGGCAAATGACGACTGCCCGAAGCACGGAGGGATGGAGGAGAGCCCTTGCTCCACAGACCCTCGGGAGGGGCAGATGGCGTCAGTGCCACAGCAGGATCCCCGGACACAGGGAGCTGGGACAGTAAGGGATCTCCACGTGCAGGGAAAAACCCCGCTACAATGTAGTGGAGAAAACTCAGAGCGGGCTGGTGGCAGGCAGGTCAGCTCCGGATGGGGCAGAGGGTAGAGACTCACAGCAGACAGACTGGCAGCTCCGCGCTGGCTTCTCAGGGGGCCGTGGGTTCAGCAGACAGCAGCTCCGACCGTCCAGCTCCGAGGGTTTCAAGCAAGAGAGCGTGACCTCCCCCCTGCCCTTGCTTTTCAGTCTCTCCAAATCTCGCGTTGCCAGGCTCTGCTTCCATGAGGGGCAATTTTGCCCCACCCTGCCAAGGAGAAAGGCTACAGCCTTGTGCTTTGTTTCTCTTAAGTACCCAGTCATTTGTGTCTTAGCAACCCATGGGAGAAAAATTCCTGAGGAAAAGAACTAGATCCAACCTTCAACATTCTCCACCCCGAATTTTTTTTCCATGCAAACACCTTACTTCAAATTTAAACTTTCGAGGTATATACATACATGCAGATACAGATACAAGCGCAGTGTCATAAGTAGTTCACCCTAAAACAAGATCTCCTTGAGGTATGCATCGGGTCTCTCCATCCCTTTGCATCACCCACCAGGTGCAGCCTGGTCCCTGAGCAAAGACAACCCCCCGGATGGGATTGTCTTTACTTGAGGCAGAGTTTACTCAAACAGTCTTTCTCAGTATACCTCTCATGTGTACTACTGGAACTTTATCTCCATCTGTTGTTCGCAAGGGGTCAGAGTGGGCAGGCCCGGCCCGGTTGGAGGAACCTCGGGTGTTCACTAACCATGTGGCTTTTGCTAAATTAGTCTCCCAGTTCTTGAACGTCCCCTCACCCAGTGCTTTCAAGGTGGTTTTGAGCAGGCCATTGTACCGTTCAACTTTCCCCGCTGCTGGTGCATGATAAGGGATATGGTACACCCACTCGATGCCATGTTCCCTAGCCCAGGTGTTTATAAGGCTATTTTTGAAATGAGTCTCATTGTCAGATTCAATTCTCTCAGGGATACCATGTCTCCAAAGAACCTGGTTTTTAAGGCCTAGGATGGTGTTCCGGGCAGTGGCATGAGGCACAGGGTAGGTCTCCAGCCATCCTGTGGTGGCTTCTACCATTGTGAGAACGTAGCGCTTGCCTTGGCAGGTCTGGGGCAGTGTGATGTAATCAATCTGCCAAGCCTCTCCATACTTGTATTTGGACCACCGTCCACCATACCATAGAGGCTTCACCCGCTTGGCCTGTTTGATCGCGGCGCACGTCTCACAATCATGGATCACCTGGGAGATACTGTCTATGGTTAGGTCCACTTTTCGGTTTCATGCCCACTTATAGGTGGCATCTCTGCCCTGGTGGCCTGAGGCATCATGGGCCCATTGGGCTAGGAACAACTCCCCTTTGTGTTGCCAGTCTAAATCTATCTGCCACCTCTATCTTTGCGGTGTGATCTAACTGCTTGTTGTTCTGGTGTTCTTCGTTAGCTCGGCTCTTAGGGACATGGGCGTCTACATGGCGGACTTTTACGGGTAGCTTCTCTACCCGAGTGGCAATGTCTTTCCATTCATCAGCTGCCCAGATTGGCTTTCCTCTACGCTGCCAGTTGGCCTTTTTCCACCTTTTCAGCCAACCCCATAGAGCATTGGCTACCATCCACGAATCGGTGTAGAGATAGAGCTTTGGCCACTTCTCTCTCTCAGCAATGTCCAGGGCCAGCTGAACAGCTTTGAGTTCAGCAAATTGGCTTGACCTACCTTCTCCTTCAGTGGCTTCTGCAACTTGTCGTGTGGGGCTCCACACAGCTGCTTTCTACTTCTGGTTCATCCCTATGATGCGACAGGAGCCATCAGTGAAAAGGGCGCAGCACTTCTCTTCATCTAGCAGTTGATTATATGGTGGAGCTTTTTCAGCCCGGGTCACTTGTTCTTGCTCTTCTTCATCAGTGAGACCAAAACTCTCACCTTCTGGCCAGTTAGTAATTATTTCTAGGATCCCAGGGCGGTTCGGATTTCCAATGCGGGCGCGCTGTGTGATAAGTGCGATTCACTTACTCCATGTGGCATCGGTGGCGTGGTGGGTAGAGGGAGCCTTTCCTTTAAACATCCACCCCAGCACTGGTAGTTGAGGTGCCAGGAGGAGTTGTGCTTCAGTGCAAATTACCTCCGAGGCGGCTTGAACTCCTTCATAGGCGGCCAAGATTTCCTTCTCTGTGGGGGTGTAGTTGGCTTCAGACCCTCTGTAACTCCGGCTCCAGAATCCCAGCGGTCGGCCTCGAGTCTCTCCAGGCACCTTCTGCCAAAGGCTCCAGGACAAGCCCTTGTTCCTGGCTGCAGAGTAAAGCACATTCTTCACTTCTGGTCCCGTCCTTACTGGGCCAAGCGCTACTGCGTGAGCGATCTCCTGCTTGATCTGGGCAAACGCTTGTTGCTGTTCAGGGCCCCAGTGAAAATCGTTCTTCTTGCGGGTGACCAGGTAGAGAGGGCTCACAATCTGGCTGTACTCTGGAATGTGCATCCTCCAAAAACCTATGGCCTCTAGGAAAGCTTGAGTTTCCTTTTTGTTAGTTGGCGGAGACATCGCAGTGATCTTATTGATGACCTCCGTGGGAATCTGGCGCCGTCTATCTTGCCATTTTACCCCCAAGAACTGGATCTCTCGAGCAGGTCCCTTGACTTTGCTCTTCTTGATGGCAAAACCGGCTTCCAGGAGGATCATGATGATCTTCTCTCTTTTCTCAAATACCTCTGCTGCCGTGTTCCCCCACACAATGATGTCATTGATGTATTGGAGATGCTCTGGAGCCTCACCCTTTTCCAGTGCAGCCTGGATCAGTCCATGGCAGATCGTGGGGCTGTGCCTCTACCCCTGGGGTAACCGATTCCAGGTATATTGCACACCCCTCCAGGTGAAGGTGAACTGAGGCCTGCACTCCGCTGCCAGAGGGATGGAGAAAAATGCATTGGTGATGTCAATGGTAGCATACCATTTTGCTGCCTTGGACTCCAGCTTGTACTGGAGCTCCAGCATGTCTGGCACGGCAGCACTCAATGGTGGAGTCACTTCATTCAAGCCACAATAGTCCACAGTCAATCTCCATTCCCCGTCAGACTTGCGCACAGGCCAGATGGGGCTGTTGAAGGGTGAGTGGGCTTTACTGACCACTCCTTGGCTTTTCAGGTCGCGGATCATCTTGTGGATGGGGATCACGGCGTCTCGATTCGTCCGGTACTGCTGGCGGTGCACTGTCGAGGTGGCAATTGGCACTTGTTGCTCTTTTACTCTCAGGAGTCCCACTGCATTTGGATTTTCCGATAGTCCAGGCAAGGTATTCAGTTGCCTGATGCCCTTTGCCTCCACAGCTGCTATTCCGAAAGCCCACCTAAGTCCCTTTGGGTCTTTGTAATAGCCATTCCAGAGGAAGTCTATGCCCAGAATACATGGGGCCTCTGGACCAGTCACAATGGGGTGTTTCTGCCACTCCTTCCCAGTCAGGCTCACCTCGGCTTATAACAAAGTTAATTGCTGTGATCCCCCTGTCACCCTGGCAATAGAAACAGGTTCTGCCCCCACATGTCTCGATGGAATTAAGGTACACTGCGCACCAGTATCAACTAACGCTTCATATTTTTGTGGTTCTGATGTGCCAGGCCATCGGATCCACACTGTCCAAAAGACCCGGTTTTCCCGTGCCTCTTCCTGGCTAGAGGCAGGGCCCCTCTAGCTCTGGTTGTCATTTCTTTCTTGGGCGTACATGGTAGAGGTCCCCTCGAGGGGATCTAAGAGATCGTCCTCTCTTCTGTAATATCTGGCATCTCGGTCACAGGAGGCTGAGGCTACCTTCACTTTAGTAGACCCCCCGCCTCGGTTAGTATTTCCCTCCTTGAGTTGCTGTACCCGTGCTGCCAGGGCAGCAGTGGGTTTCCTATCCCACTTCCTCATGTCTTCTCCGTGATCACACAGGAAGAACCACAGCTCAGATCGTGGGGTGTACCCTCTCTCCCTGGCTGGGGGGCGCTGGGCTCTGACTTTGGGGCTTGTGACTCGCACTGGTGCCGCACTCATCAACCTCATCTCCTCCCTCACCTCCCTCATCATCTCCTCTCTGAGGTCTTTGACCACAGCAGAGACCTGAGCCTGCATTGGGCCACTGATCATACTATCATAATTCCTGAGTTTGGTGGCTATGGAGCCCACTGTCTCTCGGTTGTCATCAGCATTAATTGTTGCAATGAAGATGGTGTATTGGGAGGGCCCTAGCTTTGCCAGATTCCACAACATTTGCCTTGTACACTTGACCTTGTCGGGGTCATTATCATGTTGTCCATCCCTCCCAAAGAGTACCTCCAATATTGCCACCTCCCTCAGCTGTTGGATTCCCTCCTCAAGGGTCTTCCATGGTCTTCTATGACGATACTCCTGCATTCTCTCCCTGTTGACAAACCTCTCTCTTACACTTATTAAAAGCCGTTTTCTGAGAGACAGGGGCTCGTCATCTCTTCCGAATACCTGATCAACCCCTGAGTCCTGGGACAAGGGTCCCAGCTGCCTTGCCTCAATACTATTCAGCTGCATGCCCATATCCATAAGGTCCCAGACCTGAAGTAACCAGGTTGTAAAAGGCTCACGACTCCGTCGCACAATGTCTTTCGTAGATTACGGAGACTGTCATACCCCAGGGACTCGGTAGTGATTTCAATCCTTGGCCTCCCTACTGGTTGAGAGGGTCCTGCTTCCCCATCATTACTCACTGGCTGCTCTGGTTTGACCTTAGTTTTCCTCTTTTCCACAGGGGCAACTGCTACTGGCTGTGGCTGCCCCTCTGATCTGACTGGAGCCTGAGCGGTTATAACGTCTTTGGGTTCCTCTGCTGCCCCATTAGACTCTCTCTCTTTGGGGTAGGAGAAGGGTTTCCCACCAGCTGGGCAAGTGTATTCCTTCAGCACTTGGCCCATCTCGCGTATCTCTTTCACCAGGACTCCCACCCAATCCGGGTGGGTTGTTTCTGAGGTGGGTTGTGGGACTGGGTCAGACTCTGTAGCAACACCCTTAGTGTCTGGGGCAATGTCAGGTTCTGGGATGGTGTCCCTAGTTTCTGGGGCCATGTCAGGTTCTGTGGCTGCATCCCTAGTCTCTGGGGCCGTGTCAGGTTCTGTGGCAGCATCCCTAGTTTCCCGGGCCAGGTCAGTTTCTGTGGCAGCATCCTTAGTCTTTGGGGCCATGTCAGGTTCTGGGGCCTCATCCCTATTGTCTGGGGTAGGTGTCAGAGTGGTTATCCAAGTCAGACCCCCCTTATCCTTGAATGCTAAATAGAGCAGGCCTATCAGCAACACCAGCCACTGTATGGTATCATTAGCATTTAGAGAAGATTCGAACCACTCAAAGATTGGCGGGATAGGCCCAAAGAGCTGGGTGAAGGGTTGTGAGAACATTTCTTTTGGTGTCACTTCCTCGCAGTAGGTACCATTATTAAAGTAACCCTGAAAGCATGTCATTAATGTGTGGTAGCTGTGAATCCACATGCCTGCCTTCCAGAGGAAGTTGAAAATCCATGAATTCCTCACCTTATTGACCCATGACACAAACTGTATAACAGCCACTGTAGCCTTAGTTATAGGGCCCATGTTTAGATATGGGGCTGCAAATGGGAGAGAAACAGCTGTGACCACTTGCCATACGAACCGGAATAAGCTAGACCACATGGTGCAACCTAATGAGGTTCCTATATCCAGCACACAAAAACTGCGTTACTCAAGAACTGTTATCCTTCTTCCCCTCGATGCCCTCGTGCCCCACCGTTGGGCGCCAAAATCTGTCCTGGTTTGAAGGACAGGTGTCTGTTAAGGAAGGCAGGAGCCTCCCTTGGAATGGGAAACTGTAACCCCTCTCCCTCCGAATTATTATAAATTTGAAATCAAGAGGCTCTCAGGCAAAGATATGGGAATAGGAATAACAGTTCTTTACTACTCTCTAAAACAAGGATAACAAATAACAACAACTATAACGTTGACCAACAAACAGAACCAGAAACCCAGTGGCAGCCTGCTCGGCTTCAGGAACCTTTTCCCTTTGGTGCAGTTCCAGTCACAGCCTGCAGGGGCGCTCTGGGTGTGGTGATTCCCCGGTGGCTGCAGGGGCGCTCTGGGTGTAGTGATTCCTCGGTGGCTGCAGGGGGTGCTCCAGCGTGAGCTCAGGTAGCACACGGCAAATGGCGACTGCCCGAAGCACGGAGGGATGGAGGAGAGCCCTTGCTCCACAGACCCTCGGGAGGGGCAGCTGGTGTCAGTGCCACAGCAGCATCCCCGGACACAGGGAGCTGGGACGGTAAGGGGTCTCCACGTTCAGGGAAAAACCCCGCTACAATGTAGTGGAGAAAACTCAGAGCGGGCTGGTGGCAGGCAGGTCAGCTCCGGATGGGGCAGAGGGCAGAGACTCACAGCAGACAGACCGGCAGCTCTGCGCTGGCTTCTCAGGGCGCTGTCGGTTCAGCAGACAGCAGCTCCGACCGTCCAGCTCCGAGGGTCCCGAGCAAGAGAGCGTGACCTCCCCCCTGCCCTTTCTTTTCAGTCTCTCCAAATCTCGAGTTTTCAGGCTCTGCTTCCATGAGGGGCAATTTTGCCCCACCCTGCCAAGGAGAAAGGCTCTAGCCTTGTGCTTTGTTTCTCTTAAGTACCCAGTCATTTGTGTCTTAGCAACCCATGGGAGAAAAATTCCTGAAGAAAAGAACTAGATCCAACCTTCAACAGGGCCTCAGTTGCCATTGAAGGTGTGGCTGCACAATTGTGCAGACAATGAGGCCACTCTCTGGCCACTGGGTTAAACATTTTAGCACAAGAATTCCTTTGGCATGGCCCTGTTTAACATCCACACACAATTCAAATTCTCTTTCCCTGTCTGGGAGAGGCAGGGCAGGAGGCTCAGTTCATCTGCTTTTTAACCCTTGGCAGTTCTGCTTTCCTCCTGGTGTCCATGCATGCAGTTTCTTGCCTGGCAGGACAGGAGTGTTGTAGGGAGAGATGGCAGGCTCCAAAAGCCCTGCCTTTAGCAGGGACTCAATCCCAGGCTGTGACCCCTTCCTTGCCTGCCTTGGAACAGGGTATTGCTTTTAGACACCACTTGTGCTGGTTGCTTCCAAGTAATTTGGAGAGGCTCCATCTCTAATTTTCCCTATTTCCCTGGAGCTGCCCACACTTGTGGGTTCACTTCAGCAGAGGCCTTTGCAGACATTTGACACAGAGATACAATAGCATCAGCCTCTGTATCACCTTTTACAATATTAATTTCTATTTCCACAGTAGCAGTCAAATTCTAACCCAGCAAATTGCAGTCACCATTAGGAGCAAACAGAAATTCATGTGTTTCAAATCTCTCCCACATCTAGTAACAGTGGATGAATAAAACACACCTGCTCATGTTTCCCCCTTACAGCCTGAACGATCAAAGAACTTCCTGACAATTTCCCCATTTACGTCTAAGATTTGAAGTGGATCAAGGGGCCTCTGTGACTATCAGGAAAGGCCTCCTCTTGGTTTTGACCGGCCCTGAATGTTCTCAAGGGCTCCAGTGTGGTGGGTTCCTGGTGTAATGGGAGCTCTGACACCCCAAACAATCCATGTCCATCAAGGGGTGGACTTGCTGCTCATAAGGGTGCTCCTGTCTCTGCTTCCAGTGTCCTCGTGGCGTGCAGATGGAACCCTGATTCCTTGCCAGGGGCTGTTTGGGTGGGCTCTCCCCTGCCGAGGAGGGCAATGCCTCTGCCAGGTGCTTGTGGCCGAGGCCGTCCCCTGGGTGCTGGGGCCCCCTTGGGCCCTGTGGTTCATCCCTCAGGGGCTGTAGAAACTCTGCCACGGCCTTTGCCTTTAGCTTGGTCTTTTCCTCCTCCCTTCTTGCATTCAGCTGCTGTGCCTTTGTGACCAAGTCCTGCAGGGGGCTTCTTCTGCCACTCCTGCAGCCCCCCCTCAGTGCCTGTGGGTGCTCATCCTGTGACAGCTGCTGAGCTTTCTGCAAAATCGTTCCTTTCTCCAGTGACCCAAACAAGATCCTTAAAAGAAAATCCTGATCCTTCCATGAATAATCCACTTTTCCCAGCTATTCGTTCCTCCTCCTCCTCCTCCTCGTTCTCCCGCTCCCCTCCACATCCCGTATCCTATAGCCGGTCCCTGTCCTGCCGCAGTGTCCAAAGGCGGCCCCCCCGGCGGGCAGGGCCAGCAGCTCCACGGGGCCGGGCAGGCGGCCGGGGCGTCCCGCAGCCTCCTGGGGGCCGGGGGCCACTGCCGGCCGTGCCCGGGGGGTGCTGGGGTCAGGCAGTACCCGGCGCTGAGCCCCGCCTGCCCCACAGCCCCGGCCCGGCCCCGCAGCTCCGCACAGGCCCCCAGCCCGTGCTCCTGGTCCCGCACCTCTGTGCCCGGTCCTGCCGCTGCCCAGCACAGAGAAACCCCCTGAAATCCTGACCTCCTTCTTTGCCTGTCCTGTAAACTGGATATGCAAAAGATCTGGATCAGCTGGCAATTTTTGAGGTTAAAAGGATGCTGAAAAACATCCCAATCCTTTGTATTTTTCTCTTCCTCGTCTTTTCCATCATTCTTTTTCTAACCCAAGGATTCCTCCTGCTGCTTCTTGCCGTAACCATATTCTTGTATACTCCTCTTCAACCAATCCTTTTCTAGCACACCAACACCACCCATACCCTGTTCCAAGGCAGGCAAGGAAGGGGTCACATCCTGGGATTGAGTCCCTGCTAAAGGCACACACTGGAGAACGGCCCTATGCATGTGGGGAATGTGGGAAGCACTTCTGCCTGAACTCCCACCTGATCCAGCACCAGATGACCCACACTGGAGAACAACCCTACGAGTGTGGGGAATGTTGGAAGGGCATCAGAAACAGCTCTGACCTGATGGATCACCTGAGAATCCACACTGGGGAAAAGCCCTACAAGTGCTTGGAATGTGGGAAGAGCTTCAGCTGGAGATCCAGCCTGATCCAGCACCAGGTGATCCACACTGGGGAACGGCCCCATGAGCGTGGGAAATGTGGGAAGAGCTTCTTGTGCAGCTCCAACCTGAGAAATCATCAACTTACCCACACTGGGGAGAGGCCCTATGAGTGTCCTGAGTGTGGGAAGAGGTTTCAGACGAGCTCCCATCTCCTTATGCATCAGCAGATTCACACAGAGGAGAGGCCCTTCCGCTTCCCTGACTGCGGGAAGGGCTTCAAGGAAAACTCCACCCTCGTCCGGCATCGGCGCATCCACAGCGGGGAGAGGCCCTGTGAGTGTCCCCAGTGTGCCAAGAGATTCTCTCAGAGCTCTACCTTGACCCAACACCAACGGAGGCACCAGTAAGGGAAGCCCTGCTGATGCTGTTTGGTTTCTGCCTTGTTTCTTTTATATGTTCTCTGTAGTCTTTGCACACATATTTGTAGCTCTGTAGCCTATTGTATTAATAGCTGGTTTTTCCAGTGATTTTCCATGGTCTTTCCCTAAGCAGAAAGACAAAACAAATTCCAGAGCTCCAAGCCCCGGGGTGGGGGGGGTGGGGGAGTACAAGGCCCTGTCCTATCTTCCTAGGAACCAAGGTCGAGAACAACTCTGAGGTGCATTTTCATAAACAAAGTAGAGCTGAGAGTCCCCCTCTCAGCCAGTGCTGAGAGGGGGACTCCAGAAAAAGGGCAGAACCTGAGGGGGAATTGAATCACCACTTGTTCTCCTTGTTGGTGCTTTTAGTCAATTATGCTAAATTCCTAAAAGCTATAAATATGTCCTCACCCCTGGAGGGGGTGGGCTTTTATGGACACCTTTTCATAACTGCTCCTGAAGACCTTCAAAATAAAGATCCCCTTTTATATTATCTCCTTGCTTAAATGATCTCCAGTTTCTTTTCCAAGCTGAGGGAAAAGGCAACACCGGTGCCAAATAAAGGGGTACAGGAGGGTGCCGGTGATGGAGAAGGGGATGGAGGGGGGGGGTCACAGGACCAAAAATGGGGGTTCAGGAAGGTTCCCTTTCCCATGAATGGGGGTTTAGGGGGTTCCCAGTGCCCGGAAATGGAAGTTCAGGAGGGTCCCAGTGCTCGGGAATTGCGGTTCAGGGGGGTCCCGGTTTCGGGGGGTCCCACTCACCTTTCGTCGCCGCCTCCGGGGCTCCCAGTGTCCCCAGGAGCCCCAAGAGCGCCCCCAGCCCCAGCGCTGGAGCCATGACGCTGCTCCTCTGCGGCCCCGCCCCCAGCCTTGGGCCTGCCCCAGCCCTGGCCCCGCCCCCACAACAATCTCCTGCCTTCCGATTGGACTCGCAATTTCCTGTTCACCAATGGCTGCCCGAATTCTCAGTGACGTCGTCACTCACCAGGCAGATCCCGGTCTCTCAGGTTCAGACGCGGAAGCGAAAGAGCCCGAGGGAGCGCGGGGGGGAGGGAACGGGGGAATTCCAGAGAATTCGTCTGCATCCCTCTGGATCCCCGCTGCGACCGCCCTGGGACCCCCTGGGACCCTCCGGGACCCTCCTTAAGAAAGCGCCGGGAGTGGAATATTGGGGAGAAAGGGAAATTTGGGAGATGTGGGGGGTGCAAGGGTGAAGGCAAAGGGCGGGTCTGGGTCTGGGAAGGGCGGGATGCCCGGGAGGGGTGCAGGGGGTCCCAGTGCCGAATAAGGGGGTGCAGGGGGCCACTGGTGCCCGGAAATGGGAGTTCAGGGGAGTCGCAGTGCCCAGGATTGTGGGTTCAGAGGGTTCTGGCGCCACACTGGGGGTTACGGGGGTGCCAGTACCCTGAAATGGGGGTTCAGGGGGGTTTCCGTGCCCGGGATTCGGGGTTCAGGGGTGTCCCAGTGGCCGGAAATGCGGGTTCGGGGGTGTCCTAGGGCCAGATAAAAGGGGTACAGGGGGTCCCAGTGCCCGGAAATGAACGTTCAGGGGATCTCTGTGCCCAGGAAGGGGGGTTCGCCCGTAAATGGAAGTTCAGGGGACCGGAATTGCGGTTCAGGGCGGTCCCGGTGCCGGGGGCACTCAGCGCTCCCCGGGCGGATCCCGGTGGCGCAGCTTGGGAGACGCGAAAGTGACCGGGGCAGCGCGGGGAGGGGACAGAGGAAACCCTGGGAATTCCCCTGAATCCTCTGCGGAACCTCCCAGAACCACCCCCGCAGGACGCGCAGGGGGTGGAGAACTGGGGGGATGCAGAGATTGGGGGCTCTGGGAGTGTCCGAGGGTGAGGAAGCGGAACTGGGAGAGCCGGGAAGGTTCCAAGGTTCAAGGAAAGGACTGGGAGAGGCGGGATGGAGGGGCCAGGGGGTCCCTGTGCCCAGGAGAGGGAGTCCAGGGGTCCCCGGTGTTGAGGGAGGTGGGGTCTGGGAGCTGGGAAAGGCAGGAATGGGGGTCCAGGGGGGCCCGGGGTCACGGAAAAGAGGGAATCCGAGGGCTGGGAGGGTGGGGACTGCCAGGACAAGAACTGCAGGGGTGTCCCGGTGCCGGATAAGGGGGTTCGGGGGGTCCCGGTGCCCGGGAATGAGAGTTCAGGGGTGTCCCGGTGCTGGGTAAGGGGGTTGGAGAGGTCCCCCGGGAATGGGGCCGGGGCAGTCGCCGGGCTGATGCCGGTGCCGCAGCTTGGGAGACGCGAAAGTGACCGAGGGAGTGCGGGAGGGGGGGACGGGGACAAAAGGGGAATCCCAGGGAATTCGTCTGGATCCCACTGGATCCGCGCTGCCGTGACCCCCCTGGGACACCGTGACAACAACTTGGGACTCCCTGGGACCCTCCCGGGCCCCCTAGAGACCCCTCTCAGGAAATGCCGGGAATGGAGAACTGGGGAGGCTCGGAAAATTGGGAGATCTGGGGGGTCCAAACTCCAGGAAAAGGGCGGGTCTGGGGTTTAGGAAAGGCGGGATGGCCGGGAATGGGGGTGCAGGGGAGTCCCAGAGCACTGACGGGGGTGCGGGGGGATCCCAGTCCCGGATAAGGGGCTGCAGGGGGGTCCCGGTGCTGGAGAAGGGAGTACAGGGGAGTCCCCGTGCCGAAAAATGGGGATTTACGGAGGTTCCCTTACTGGGGAATGCGGGCTCAGGGGAGCTTCCTTCCCGGGTTTTGGAGTTCAAGAGGGTCAAATTACGAGAAAATAGCTGCTCAAGGGTGTCTCTGTGCCTAGGAATGGGAGTTCAGGGGAGTCCCGGTGCCAGAGAAGGGGGATCGGGGGTTCCGAGTGTTGGAGCCGTGTTGGAGGCGTGCATGGAGGAGGGGGTCACAGGGCCAAAACTGGGGGTTCGGGGAACTCCCGTGCCCGGAAATGGAAGTTCAGAGACGTCCCGTTGCCCGGGAACTGCGGTTTTGGGAGGTCCCGGTTTCGAAGCGTTTCATCTTTCGCCGCAGCCCCCGGGTCCCCCAGGAGCCCCAAGAGCAGCCCCAGCGCTGGAGCCATCGCAGCCGTCACTGATCGCAGCTGTGCCGCAGCTTGGGAGACGCCAAAGTGCCCGAGGGAGCGCGGGGGGGAGGGGAAAAGAGGGAATTCCAGGGAATTCACCTGGATCCCCTCCTGAAACTCCTCTGGATCCCTTTGGGACCCCTCCGCGACCCTCTAGGGCCGGGCTGTGCTGAACTCCCGGGCCCTGCGCTCAAACTCCGCCTGGAACTCGCTGGGTTCCGCCCAAAGCCAGGGGTAGCAACGGGAGCAGCCGATCCAAATTTCCTGCGGCTGCGGGTCCCCACCCCAGGCAGAGCAGGACTGGCTGCTGGGACCCCTATCCCTGATTCCCAATCTACTTCTCTTTCTTTCTTCTCTTCCCACCCTTTCTTTGGGTGATCATAAATCCCAGAGCGGCTGCAGAGCCCCGTACTCAGTTCAGGTTTCCCAGGAAAGGGAGGCCTGGGGCTGAGGTGCCCCAGGATGGCCGGGAATTGGGGTCTGGGAGTCCCTGGGATCATGGAAAAAGGAGATCCAGAGGCTGGGAGAGGAGGATACCCGGGAAAGGGAGTGCAGGGGGGTACTGGTGAAGGATAAGGGGGAGCAGGAGGATCCCAGTGGCCAGAAATGGGGATTCAGGGGGGTTCCAGTGGGGCTTTGCAAAGCCCCCTCCCAGGCAAGAGCAGGAGCTGGGGCAGGAGCTCTGCAGGAGAGAAAAGGGGGTGACCCCAGGATGGGGGTCCCCATGGGGAGCACACACACTCTGGGGGGGACACAACCCCTGGGGACCCCTCCCCCCCTTCACCTTCTTCCACAGGGGAGGCTGAGCCCCAGCCCAGGCAGACAAAGTCCAACACAAAGCCCCCAACCCCTGTCAGCATCTGGGGGGGAGCGTCCGGCAGCAGCTCTGGAGAGTGGGGGAGCAGGATCCAGGAAAGAGCAGCAGCTGCTGGGAAGAGACTGGGACAGAGTGGGACATGCTGGGATGGACTGGACGGGACTGGGACACTGGGATACACCTGGACTGGGACCAGAACCCACTGGGACCTGAATTGAGGACACTGAGATCATACTGGCAGTCATGGAGACCACACTGAGGGCCACTGGGAGGCACTGGATGCATGCTGAAGGCAACTGGGATGTACTGGGAGAGACAGGCAGTGATTGGGATCTTATTGGAAGGCACCGGAACTGGAGTTGGAGTGAATGGGATCAACTGGGACAATGTGGGGGCACCTGGGATCATACTGGGACTGACGGGTCATACCTGGAGTGACTGGAATAATACTGGGAGTTATCTAGCAGTGACTGGGATCATACTGGCAGTGACAGAGACCAAACTGGATTCAAACTGGGAGTCTGCAGAAGTTACTGGGACCATATTGAGGGTGATAGGACTCATACTGGGATCATACTGGGAGCAACTGGGACCTCAATGGGGGTAAATGTTAACGTGGAGGGACTGGGTTCATACTGGAATTGATTGGGACCATACTGGAAATGGCTGGGACCATACTGGACTCCTACTGAGAGTGACTCAGAGTGATAGGAATCATACTGCATGTGACTGGGAGCAACTGGGACCATGTTGGGAGTAACTGAGATCCTATTGCAAGTGACTGGGAGTGACTGGGAACACAGTGGAAGTGACTGGAACCAGACTGGAACCATACTGGCAGTGACTGTAAGTGACCAGGATCACACTGGGAGTGATTGGAACCATACAGGGAGTGACTGGGAGCCACTGGGACCATGCTGGGAGCCAAGTGGGGATACACTGGGAGCAACTGGAAGATACTGGGACCAGGCAGGTGGGACTGGGAGCACAATTAGAGAAACTGGTTATACTGGGAGCAACAGAGACCACACTGAGGGCTACTGGGAGCAGAATTGGTGCAACTGGGATCATACTGGAAGCAACTGGGAATTATTGGGATCCTGCTGGAGGCAACTGGAACCTTACTGGGGCAAGTGGATGTGACTGGGAATGACCACAAGCATGCTGAGGGAAACTGGGATACACTGGGAGAGTTTGCAATCATACTGGGAGCAACTGGGACCACCCTCTGGGAAACTGGGAGTGGCTGGGACCAACTGGGATCATGCTGGAATCTACTGGGAGCAACTGGGAGTACTGCAGGGAGGGCAACAGAGATACATTGCAAGAGACCAGGAGTGACTGGGAACATCCTGGGAGTGATTGGGAGCTTGTTGGAGGTGAATGGGATATACTCAGAGAGCCAGGAGTTGACAGGGATCATAAAGGACGGTACTGGAATTATTCTGTCAGTATCTGAGAATGACTGGGATCCTACTGGAATCATACTGGGAGTGAGTGGAACCATCCTGGGTAACTGGGAGCAACTGGGACCATGTGGGGAGCAAATGGCATCCTACAGAGAGGGACTGGGAGTGACTGGCTTCAAACTGGAAGTGACTTGGACCATACAGGGAGAGTCTGAGCCCATAATGGGATCACACTGGGTGTGACTGGGAGGGACTGGGCCCTACTGAGATCCCACCCCAGGCACCGTCAGGGGCAACACAGACCCAGCCTGGGCACAGGGAGGGAATTTATTCCCAAGCAAATCACAGCAGCACAAGGACAAGGGAAAGAAATCTCTCCAACACCTTCCCCACACACAACAGGGATCACCCAGACTGGGGGTCACCAGGACTCTGACCAAGATGGGTCACTGGGGATCATCCAACGCGGATCCTCCCATGGGGGATGGAGCTGGAGCAGCGCATGAAGCTCTTCGCTCACTCGGGGCACTCACAGGGCTTCCCTTACTGGTGCCTCCGTTGGTGTTGGGTCAAGACTGAGCTCTGTGAGAATCTCTTGGCACACTGGGGACACTCACAGGGCCTCTCCCCTGTGTGGATGCACCGGTGCAGGACGAGGTGGGAGTTGTACTTGAAGCCCTTCCCGCAGTCGGGGCAGCGGAAGGGCCTCTCCTCTCTGTGAATACGCTGATGCTCGAGGAGATTGGAGCTGGTCTGAAACCTCTTCCCACACTCAGGACACTCATAGGGCCTCTCCCCAGTGTGGATGAGTTGATGATTTCTCAGGTCAGAGCTCCGCTGGAAGCACTTCCCACATTCCCCACACTCATGGGGCCGTTCCCCAGTGTGGGTCACCTGGTGCTTGATCAGGCTGGAGCTCTCGCTGTAGCTCTTCCCACATTCCAAGCACTCATAGGGCTTTTCCCCAGTGTGGATTCTCAGATGCCTGATCAGGTCAGAGTTGATTCTGTAGCTCTTCCCACATTCCCCACACTCATACGGCTTTTCCCCAGTGTGGATCCTCTGGTGTTCCCGCAGCTTGAAGCTCTTCCTGAAGCTCTTCCCACATTCCAAGCACTTGTGGGGCTTCTCCCCACCATGAGGCTTCTTCCCCAGCTCTGAGCTCTGCCTGGATCTCTGGCCGCCTTCCCTGCTCAGGGAGGGTTTTTCCTCCTTGCAGCTCCCTGGTCTGGGTTTCCAGCCCCTCCTTGTGCGGGATCTCCAGGACTTTTCCTCCTCCTCCATATGACCACGCCTTGGGAATGACAAATCCTGGTTTAGGGGGGAAAAGCAATGGTCTGAGCAACTTGAATTGGGGGCCCTTTCTGCCCGACTCCATCCCAGGAAGTCACTGGAAATCTCGTGTCCATAAAACCTCCAAAACACCAACATTCAGCACAAAAGTCCCTCAAACAATCAAGAGAGGCCCAAAAGATCAAGATTCACCCAAAACTGCCTCCAAAATAGAAAGATTCAGCTGCCACAAAAAAGCTTAAAGTAACAACATTTACCCCAATAAAGCTCAGAAACACCAAGATCCACCCACCCCTCTGAAAATCATGGATCTCCCTCACCTGCTGGATGTGGGGGGGCAACGCTCCTGGGGTTGGGGGGAGGCCACAGATACAGAGAGTCCTGGAACCATGTGGTGGCTCCTCTTCCTGCACATCCTCATCCTCCTGTGTCCCTACTCTACCTCACACTTCCCTTGCTCCAGCTATTCCTCCTTCTCCTGCATAATCCCACCTTCTCCTTTGCCGAGCGTGGTCTGACCATTTTGTTCTTAAACCCTGCCTCTTCTTCCCTTCTCCTCCTCCCCTCAAGCCCAGCATTCACCCCTGGCTCCCTCTTGCCCCCTAGAGCAGTTGCATCCCACAGGAGGAGTAGGGATGGAGCTGGCACAGGTCGGGCTGGGGCAGCGCTGGGCTCTCAGCCGCTTCCGCTCACACTCGGCCCCCACTGCAGCTGCTCCTGCCAGGACAGCGCGGGGAGGGCCCGGCCTGGGCGCTCCTCCCCGCCCCCACCTCCCCAAATTCCCCTCGCGGGGGGCGCTGGGGGCGAGAGGAAGGCAAGGGCGCAGGTGGGGTCCAGGTGAGGAGCGCTGGGAGCTGCGGGTCTGCCTGGGAACTGGGGAGTCATCAGCGCCTCACGCTCTCATTGGCTGAGCCCGGCCTGAGGGCTGGAGCTGCAGCAAGGGCAGATACCCCGCTCCAGGGGGGATGTCCCACAAACGGGGGGACCCCCAGGAAAGGAAGAAGAGGAAAAGTGTCTGTACAAACAGATGGTGTGAGTCTGCCCGGAGATAGGGACAGGGACTTGTACATAAGGAAATGACAGCAGAAGCCATCAGTTTCAGAAAATGTTGTTAATTGACACAGACTGCTGCTCAGCCAAGGTCCTGCTAAATTCCTGACCTTCGAGAGGAAGAAGAAACACTGAACAGAGCCACGGATATCATTTGTTATACAAACGGAGAGAATGTTGAGGTAGTTTGCACATTCTCCCTGAGGTAATTAAGGACACTGACACCCAGGGGGGCAATGAGGGAACTCGAGAAGGGATCTCCACAGACAACAGCAGCTGGATGGTGTTGGTGTGCTGGAAAAGGATTGGTTGAAGAGGAGTATACAAGAATATGATTACGGCAAGAAGCAGCAGGAGGAATCCATCGGGGAAGAAAATGGATGATGGAAAAGACGAGGAAGAGAAAAATACAAAGGACTGGGATGTTTTTCAGCATCCTTTTAGACTCAGAAATTGCCAGCTGATCCAGATCTTTTGCATCCCCGGTTTCCAGGACAGGAAAAGAAGAAGGAGGTCAGGATTTCAGGGGGTTTCTCTGTGCTGGGCAGCAGCAGGACCGGGCACAGAGGTGCGGGACCGGGAGCACAGGCTGGGGGCCTGTGCGGAGCTGCGGGGCCAGGCCGGGGCTGTGGGGCAGGCGGGGCTTAGCGCCGGGTACTGCCTGACCCCAGCACCCCCCGGGCACGGCCGGCAGTGGCCCCCGGCCCCCAGGAGGCTGCGGGACACCCCGGCCGCCTGCCCGGCCCCGTGGAGCTGCTGGCCCTGCCCGCCGGGGGGGCCGCGTTTGGACACTGCGGCAGGACAGGGACCGGCTATAGGATACGGCGTGCGGAGGGGAGCGTGTACACAAGGAGGAGAAAGGAATAGCTGGGAAATGTGGATTATTCATGGAAGGATCAGGATTTATTTTTTTAAACATCTTGTCTGGATCACTGGAGAAAGGAACGATTTTGCAGAAAGCTCAGCAGCTGTCACAGGATGAGCACCCACAGGCACTGAGGGGGGGCTGCAGGAGTGGCAGAATAAGCCCCCTGCAGGACTTGGTCACAAAGGCACAGCAGCTGAATGCAAGAAGGGAGGAGGAAAAGGCCAGGGTGAAGGCAAAGGCCGTGGCAGAGTTTCTACAGCCCCTGAGGGATGAACCGCAGAGCCCAAGGGGGCCTTTCCTGATAGACACAGGTGCCTCTGGATCCACTCTGAATCTTAGACCTAAGGGGGGAAATTGTCAGGAAGTTCTTTGATCGTTCAGGCTGTAAGGGGGAAACATGAGCAGGTGTGTTTTATTCATCCACTCTTAGTAGATGTGGGAGAGATTTGAAATGCATGAATTTCTGTTTGCTCCTAATGGTGACTGTAATTTGCTGGGTTAGAATTTGACTGCTACTGTGGAAATAGAAATTAATATTGTAAAAGGTGATACAGAGGCTGATGCTGTTGTATCTCTGTGTCAAATGTCTGCAAAGGCCTCTGCTGAAGTGAACCCACAAGTGTGGGCAGCTCCAGGGAAATAGGGAAAATTAGAGATGGAGCCTCTCCAAATTATTTTCAAGCAACCAGCACAAGTGGTGTCTAAAAGCAATACCCTGTTCCAAGGCAGGCAAGGAAGGGGTCACAGCCTGGGATTGAGTCCCTGCTAAAGGCAGGGCTTTTGGAGCCTGAGATCTCTCCCTACAACACTCCTGTCCTGCCAGGCAAGAAACTGCATGGATGGACACCAGGAGGAAAGCAGAACTGCCAAGGGTTAAAAAGCAGATGAACTGAGCCTCCTGCCCTGCCTCTCCCAGACAGGGAAAGAGAATTTGAGTTGTGTGTGGATGTTAAACAGGGCCATGCCAAAGGAATTCTTGTGCTAAAATGTTTAACCCAGTGGCCAGACAGTGGCCTCATTGTCTGCACAATTGTGCAGCCACACCTTTAATGGCAACTGAGGCCCAAAACTGAAGGCACGAGGATCTCCTGTTGTTCAAGTCTGGCATCAAGTTCAAGCTTTGAGAACCAAAAGAGCCTCTACATGGATGAGCAGTGCTCGGTTATTACAGTATGAAACTTGTTCAGTGGAACAGGAGGATTTAGATTGAGAAGAGGGGAAGGGTTGAACCCAGCCTCCTGTGTGAAGGGCCCTGGACAGGGGGGCTGGGAAGAAACCCATGAGTGCATTCAAGTGACAGAGCTGCAGACCCAGCATGGGAGAGATTGAGGAGACATTCCCTGGCCTGAGGGAGAAAATGTGTTTATGGAAGGGTCTGCAAGGGCAGCAGAAGGGAAAAATGTCACAAGACACACTGTTATTAAGGAAAGGGATATAGAAATAGCAGAATACAGAGGAGTTTGGGAAAATAAAATTACTCAAACCTCTGCAGGCAAATAGATGACAACTCAAAAGTGATGAAAGAGATAACAAAGGAAATAAGAATGAAGCTCATCTACTGGTCCCAATGAGCAAAGGATGGGAATGGGACACATTTTCGTCTTTCCCTGGCAGACCATGGGTTAAATGAATGCTGTTTCTCCTCTTTTGTGCCACAGCAACTCTGATCTTTTTACCATGCAGGACACCTCGCTGAGTGCAGCTCATTCAGCAGCTGAGCAAGGGGATGCAGGTGGCAGCCAGGCCTCCTGATCCAGAAATGACTTCAAAAGGACACAGAATGGGATCACTGAGAATTATCCCAAAACCAGAGAAGGAGCAGGAACAAGGGATTGAGTCAGTGGTAAATAAAAGCTTCTAAAGAAGATTAATGAGAAAATCGGAAGAGGAGGGACTGAAAGGAGCAAGACGAATGTGTCTTTACAAACAGAACGTGTGAATTTCCTTGCGGATAGGGACAGGGGCTTGTAGATAATGAAGTAACAGGAGAAACAATCAATTTAAGAAAATTACAGTAATTGGCACGGACTGCTGCTCAGACGAGGTCCTCCTAAGTTCCTGAACATCGAGAAAGAGAGCAAACACTTAACAGAGCCATGAATATCGGATGTTATACAAAAGGGGGGATGCACATTAAGGGGGAGACGCAGAAGGCGGATCGAGAAGTCTGGACCTTCCAAGTACCTCAGCCTGTGGGCAAAGGGAGAGGGAGACGCGACCGTGAAAATAACGATAATAAAGGAGGCTGCGTTTTAGAGACGCCATGGGAAATGCCCCGTGGCCTCTCCCTTTGGTCACCAATCAAGTTCCTTTTACAGGACTCCTCGCTCTCCTTTCGGGACACAAACCTCTGGCCACGCCAATCTTCCCGCACACTCCCAGCGACACGGCAGCCACCTCTGTGCCAGCGACAGCAAGCGGGACGAGGCAGCGCTGCTCCGGCAGCGCCTCCTGCCCAGGCAGCAGCGGCAAGGAGAGCGCGGGCAGCCGCTCCCGCAGCGGCCTCAGCCCAGCGGCAACACGGGCCGGACACGGCACAAGGAAGCCGCCAGAGCCCCCTGCTGCCGCCCCCTGGGCCCGCAGCCAGCCCCGAGCCCCGGCAGAAGCGAGCGCGGCTCCCACCTGCGCTGCCGCCGCCTCCGAGCTCCGCCGATGCCGCCTCCCCGGGCCCCGGCCGCTGCTGCCGCTCGTGGGGCTCCAAAGACGCTCCGGGCCCAGCGGTGCCGATTCGAGAAAAGCGGAGCGAGTCCGATCGGGACCGTTCCTCACTCCCGTCCTGATTAATCAGCCCATGGGAAAGAGGAGTGACGGGGAAAAGCAGCCAATCGAGGCGAGTGCGTCATTCGAATTGGAGACAGCGTTTCAGATGCGCCGCCGGGCGGTGTCTCCGGAACAGTCGGAACAGGAACAGGAACAGTCCCTGCGCTGGGCCCGGGCTGTCCTGGAGTCCAAGGAAGCGCTGCTTCGCCAAACTGCCGGAGCTCGGCCTGACCTGGAGCTGAGGGCGCTGCGAACTGCGGCTGAGGCCGGCATGGAGCAGGGACCCCCCTGCAGCCCCGGCAGGAGCCCAGGCCGGAGCAGGACAAGGATTGCTGTCCCTGAGGGGGAGGCAGTGCCATGAGCTGAGTGTGACCCCATTCCCTGTGCCTCTGGGCGGGGAGCAGGGAGGGAATGGGGGATAAAGGGAAATCTGGGAGGGAGGGAAGGGGAGGGGCATTCCCATGCTCTGTTTCGTTTGATAATAAATTCAATTAATTTCCCCATGTCAGGTGCGTTGTGCCCATGAGCAGTGACTGAAGTCTCTGTGCCCTTATCCAGACCCTCGAGCCTTTCCTTGTGTGTTCTGTTCCCTGCCCAGGATGAGGAGGGCACTGACAGAGAGGTTTTGGTGGCACCGGGCACCAGACCAGGCCCAGCCCACCCCAATAATGGCTGCAATAATTCACTCCATCATTAACCAGCCCCACCGCGGGTCCGGCTGCGTGGACAGGCAGCTCCAGGAATACAAACTGGGCAAAATGGGACACCGTGAGAAGAGGAACGTGGTGCCAGTGGGTGAAATCTCCTTCCCCCGAGCTGTCAGTGAAACACTGAGTTTCAAAAATTAGAATCATAGACAAAAAGTTAGTAGAAATCAGTTAAAATAGACTCAGTATTAAAAAAAAAAAAAATAGAGCTAGTAAGCAGACCCAGCTGAAGTCAATGATTAACTAGAGAACTAAGCTGAGACAAGTTTGGAATGTACCTGAACAATTGTTGGTCATTTAGATGCTTATTCAGCCGTGTTTGCAATAGGGAAATAGAAAACATTGCTTCATAGATCTGAAGGAATGTAGGCAGTTCCTAATTTTCCTATTGAAGAGGAAATGTCAGAAGGGACCGAAAGTTCCCGTAGAAGCAATTTGTACTGTCAAAAACCAAAGGGCGAGAAAGTTCAAACAGAGGAAGAGGAGTTTTACTTCATCATCCCAGCCCTCTCCTCTAATTTCAGGACCACTGACCCAAATTAAAAGGCAAACTACGCATACTTAATTAGTATTCAACTAATTACCATACGAAACGGGAAAATGGGAGGTACCAATATCATGAAGGTATCCTTATATTTTGAATATTCAAGACTTTTGTAAATATATAGCTCTTGTATTGCTTTGTGCTTTTGGGCTGCGTATTAGGGAGCCATCCCACGCAGTTTCCCGGCACTGAAATAAACACACACTTTCTAACAGCGCTGTTAGAGAGCCTTTGTCCGTCTCGAGGCGGGCATCGATGCTAGATCGATCCTCATATTTTGGTAATTCATCAGGGGGAGGAGGCTGGAGAATCTGGTGCGGAGGAAAGGGGAGAGGAGAAGGGATAGGGCTGGAGCTGTGGAAGGAGGGCGGGGATGGCCACGGGGCAGCCAGGGATTGATTTTCCTTTCCAGCTCTGTGGGCTGAAAGGGAGCCTTGCAAAATCCGACAAGGAAAAGAGAGGAGAAGGAGCAGGCGGTGACAATTTGGATTCAATTTGCCTGTCTGAAGTGCAAACTCGGAGCAGGGGCGAACGCCCACCTGCGCTGTGCGGGCTCTGCCGCTGCCCTGGCTGCAGCCCGTCTGGTGAGACCCCCCATAAGCATCTTCCCGGGGGCTGCTTCGCTTTTTGCGGCCAATTTGTGACAGTTTGGCAGGAATTTTTTACCTTTACACTGCTTTTCGGGATAGAGGGAGCCCGGCATGGGGGCGCTCCCGGCACTGGCGCCTCTGGGCTGTTTTGAGGCGGGGGGAGCCGATTGTGGCCGTGCGAGAAAAGGGGGGTGCGGGGTCTATAAAGGACCTCGGAGCTCCGTGGGCTGGATCGGATCCGCCCCAGCAGCGCCCCGGGGCCTTCGCCTTGTGGGGCTGAAGCCGCCCCACACCGTGATCGATGCCTTGGGGCGGATTCGAGTGAAAGGACACAGCAGGACCGGTTCAGGAATGTTTATGTAAGGCACGAGCCTCGCCGAGCTTTGTGGCCGGGGAAACACAATTTTGGGGCTTTTTGCTCTCAGTTCATGCCGTGCTTTGAACACAGCAGAGAGCAGAGCCAGGAAACGTCACCGTCCATTTGTGCGGGCGGTTGTTGTGCAGCGGCGGCGGCACCGGCTCCAGCATCTCCCGCATCCCCCACCTGGCTCCCGCATCCCGCCCGAGCGTCTCTGCCGGGTCCCAGGTCAGAGTTTGTGGCTTCTCCCTGGCAGATCCACTGCAATTCCATGTCGCACTCCGGAGGGATGATTCTGCTTCTCCTGATCGTCCCACATTTTCCAGGCCTCTCCCTTAATTCCAGCTGGAAGCTGTGGCTGCAGAAATTAATCTGGGTCACCTCCGGAGTCCCTCGGCCACTCCCGGCCCCCAGCGCTGCCCCCGGCGCTCACCGGTCCCGGTCCAGGCGGGAGCCGTTCAACCACGTCCTGCCCGTCCCGGCCGCGGGCACCCAGAGCCTGATCCAGAAGTTGCGCCCGAATTTCTGCGGGGTTTCATCCAGGAGTTCATGGGGCAGGGAGAAGCGGTGACCCTGAAGGGCCATTGATCCCAGGACCGTGTCCCCCACGCTCTGCCAGAGGCACCAGGGGGCTTGGACACGGGGTGGGGGGGACTGACCCCAGGATTCTGGAACCCCCTCACCCTTCCCGGAGTGTCACCAGCCCCCAGCCCTGGATCCTTCCCGCATTCCCGACTCCATCATTCCCTTCACCAGCTCATCTCGATCCCGCGGCAGCAGCAGCATGGCCCCCCGATCCCCGCACTCCTCCCGGTTCTCATTCCAAGTGTTGGGATCAGTAGAGACCCAGTAGCACTTGGTCCTGCCCGGCGTCCATCCCCGGGGGCAGATCCTGCATCCCCCAGACCCTGAAAGACAGGACCAGTGCCAGATAAGCCACCGTGAAGCCACCTCGTCCCCGCACACTCAGAGAAGCACCAGTGTTTCATTCCCGTTTGTTTCATTCCCGTTTGTTTCATTCCCTTTTGCTCCCCGGGGACACCCTGAGCTGCGCTTGGGGCTCCAGTCCGGGCATGACACAAGATTTTGGGAAAGCTTTTGGAGCGGAGACGCCTCGGCGGCAGTGACAGGCAGAGAGCTTCCTTCAGCTCCAAAAGCTCGTTCTCCCGTGTGCTGTTGTCGTCTCCTGCGCTCCCACACCCGATTCTGCAGCTTCCCGGACTCTCCGGCTGCAGGTGGAGAAGTGCAGGGGAAGGAAGGATGAGCAGGGGACAGGACCTTGCCCAGCCCCTCCCCTATTGGGGGTCGAGCTCTGCACCCCTGAGCTCCCCCCGCGGCCGGAACTGCACCCCACCACCTCCCCCATCGTGGCTTTGTGCCGGTGACAGGATGTGGCCCCTCCGAGGTGTCACCGTGTCTCGGGTGACATCGGAGAGAGCCCCGGAACCTCTGCCCCCCCTCCTGCAGCCCAGAGGGGCCCGACCCCAGGGTGAGGGGCTGCTCAGCACCCCCTGCCAGCCACGGTGACAGCTCGCAGCAGTTTGTTTTGGGGGGTTTCTCCCACCCCTCCCCCTCTGGGTTTTCCCCAAGATCCAGCAGACACTGGAGTCTCCCGGGGTAGTTTGGGGATGCTGGGGGTGACAATAGCGATGTCCCGCTGGACACGGGTCGTTTTATCCGGGCTCTGGATGACCCCGAGCTCGGCCCAGGACTCTCAAACCCTGTCAAATCTCGTACCCCAGGAGAGATTTCCCCCCGCACGGGTCACCCGGGACCCCTCCCCGCTGTCGGGGCTGTCCCCGTGTCCCCACGGCCGCACTCACACGAGCAGCCCAGCGCCACCACGGCCACTCCGAGCAGGAGATTCCCGCTCCAGACGGCCCCGAGCGCCACGCGGTGCCACCGAGGACAGCCCGGAGCTGCGGGGCACAGAGGTGACAGGAGATCACCCAGCACCGCACACAAGGAGCCAGAACTCTGCAGATTTGGGCTGTTTTGTTCCCAGAAGCAGCTCAGAGCCCGGCTGCTCTCAGGGTTCAAAGATTGGTGGGATTTTTCCCAGAGGCAGGAGTTAAACTTCTTAATCAGTGCTTGGCTTTTATGATTTTGGAGGTCTTTTCCAACCTAAACAGTTCTGATTTTTCTGCTGATTTTTCCTCCATAAGGAAACCAAAACTGGGTGCAGCAGGAAAAAGCACGAGGCACAAGGAGCAGTGGAAGGAAACAAAGCAGGAACCCCCACAAGCACAGGGAAGATGGACCAGGAGCATCAAAGCTTGGATCAGGATATCTGAAGGCACCGGCAGCCCTTCAGCATCCCAGGTCTCCTTCGAGCAGCAGAATCGGGGCAGATTTGGGACTTCTGCTCCCAACACAGACCCTTTGGAAGAAGCAGCCCCTGGTAAGCTGCGCCGAGACTCCAACCCCGCACCCACCCCCGCCGGTTCCTGTCTCCCACCCATCTGGGGGTCCCCACAGGACACGACCCCCCTGTACCTGCAGCCTGCAGGGGTGGGGGGCTCCCCGCAGCGCCCCGCTTGCCCCGTCACTCTAAGGCCGTGTAGCCCTCCTCGTCCTCCATGTCGCGACAGAGCCGGGGCGACACAGGCTGGGGACACGGCGCTGGTGGCACGGAGGAGGGGATAGGAAGCCAAAGCACCTCTGACCGCTGGCGCTGGCCCGGTGTGGGGGGTGAGTGGCAGCGGGACCGGAGCTTCCTGCCCCCACCACAGCCCTCACACCCCGGGCAGGGGCACCGAGGGGCTGGGGCGGTGGTGGGATTTTGTCTCCAGAGGAAGGAAAATAGGGATATGGAGCTGGTCCCCATGGGGAAAAGGACAAGGACCGGTGGCAGGAGCTACTGCCAGAGAAAAACCCTCCTCATTCCCCGAAAATGGTGAAAATAAAACATCAGTAGGTTGGCCCTGGTCTCTGAGGGGTGAGAATTAATGAAATATCATTGAAGGAGAAATAAAACGGCGTGAATTGGCCTATGTAAAGCTCAGAGACATCTGAAAGTAGACACAAATTGTTCTGTAGAGCTCCCGACCCGACTTTCCCAGCCCTGAGTGTGGGGTGGCACCGGCTCAGCTGCAAGATCTGGGGCCTCACTTCTCCTACCCCCTAATTCGGAGCAATCGATTAGCCTAAGTAATTGCTATTTAATGGCTCTTACATTATCCCTGGGCTGCTTTCCTCCTCTGCCAGGCACAGCGCAGCGCCGGCTCAGGGGCTGCAGGGCTGCCTCGTCCTGCCGGGGCTCCGTGCATCGCTTTGGTTTCAACCGAAAAGGGAAAACGGCCCTAAATCCCTTAGGCTGAGAAGAGGACGGGACAGGGTTTTGGCAGAAAACTCCAAAAATCGTTTTTCTCCAGGCTGCAAAGAGCAAACCAAACCGAACCAAAGGGGGGTGGGGCGCCCCCAGTAGTGCCCGCAGGGTGGTCGAGGCTGGATGGGCAGACTGGGAGCACTGGGGGAGTCCCACGGCTCCTACGGCAGCTCCAAGGCTCCCGGGACTCACAAGGAGCCCGTGGGAAGCCCCTGCAGAGCCATGGAAGCGGCTCCTGGCGGCACTTGTGAGGCCGTGCGGGATCCCCGCTGCAGCAGCCTGTTCCTGAGGGACTGTGTCCCGTGGCAGGGACCCCGGGCTGGAGCAGGACAAGGATTGGTGTCCCTGAGGGGGAGGCAGTGCCATGAGCTGAGTGTGACCCCATCCCCTGTGCCTCTGGGCGGGGAGCCCGGGCGGTGACACCTCGGAGTGTCCATATCCTGCCACCAGCGCGAAGCCACAACTGTGGGGAGGGGGGGAGCGGTGCAGCTTCGGCCGCGGGGGCAGCTCAGGGGTGGAGAGCTCGGCCCCCAAAAGGAGACGGGCTGGGCAAGGTCCTGTCCCCTGCTCATCCTTCCTTCCTCCGCACTTCACCTGCAGCCGGAGAGTCCGGGAAGCTGCAGAATCGGGTGTGGGAGCACAGGGAGACGGCAACAGCACACGGGAGAACGAGCTTTTGGAGCTGAAGGAAGCTCTCTGCCTGTCACTGCCGCCAAGTAACAGCCCCGAGGCGTCTCCGCTCCAAAAGCTTTCCCAAAATCTTGTGTCATGCCCGGACTGGAGCCCCAAGCGCAGCTCAGGGTGTCCCCGGGGAGCAAAAGGGAATGAAACAAACGGGAATGAAACACTGGTGCTTCTCTGAGTGCGTGGGAACGAGGTGGCTTCACGGTGGCTTATCTGGCACTGGTCCTGTCTTTCAGGGTCTGGGGGATGCAGGATCTGCCCCCAGGGCTGGACGCCGGGCAGGACCAAGTGCTACTGGGTCTCTACAGATCCCAACTCTTGGAGCAAGAGCCGGGAGGAGTGCGGGGATCGGGGGGCCACGCTGCTGCTGCCGCGGGATCGGGATGAGCTGGTGAAGGGAATGATGGAGTCGGGAATGCGGGAAGGATCCAGGGCTGGGGGCTGGTGACACTCCGGGAAGGGTGAGGGGGTTCCAGAATCCTGGGGTCAGTCCCCCCCACCCCGTGTCCAAGCCCCCCTGGTGCCTCTGGCAGAGCGTGAGGGACACGGTCCTGGGATCAATGGCCCTTCAGGGTCACTGCTTCTCCCTGCCCCATGAACTCCTGGATGAAACCCTGCAGAAATTCGGGCGCAACTTCTGGATCAGGCTCTGGGTGCCCGCGGCCGGGAAGGGCAGGACGTGGTTGAACGACTCCCGCCTGGACCGGGACCGGTGAGTGCCGGGAGCAGCGCTGGGGGCCGGGAGTGGCCGAGGGACTCCGGAGATTTCTGCAGCCACAGCTTCCAGCTGGAATTAAGGGAGAGGCCTGGAAAATGTGGGACGATCAGGAGAAGCAGAATCATCCCTCGAGTACGAAGTGGAATTGCAGTGGATCTGCCAGGGAGAAGCCACAAACTCTGACCTGGGACCCGGCAGAGACGCTCGGGCGGGATGCGGGAGCCAGGTGGGGGATGCGGGAGCCGAGTAGGGGATGCTGAAGCCGGTGCAGCCGTCGCTGCACAACAACCGCCTGCACAAACGAACGGTGACATTTCCTGACTGCTCTCTGCTGTGTTCAAAGCACGGCATGAACTGAGAGCAAAACCCCCTCAATTTATGTTTCCCCGGCTGTAAATTTCAGCGAGGCTCGCGCCTTACATAAACATTTCTTATATTCTTATACAAACGAGTCCTGCTGAGTCCTTTCACTCAAATCAGCCCCAAGGCAGCAATCACAGACCCCTCAGTCACCACCTCAGAGCCGGACTGGAGCAGGAAATTGCCATCCCAGACGGGATTCCTCGGCTGTTGTGGCCGGTGTGTTCCAGAGCTGTTGTGGGGTTTCCTGCTGTGACCTGCACACGTTGTGCGGTTTTTCTCCAGAAGAAAAGTCAGAGCGACCCTTTGAGAGAAATGGGAGGATATTGACCCTCATGGGATCAGTGCCGGGTTCGAAGGGTCTGAGTGCCCCGGGCGAGTCAAATGGAGCCAGTGCCCTGCTGAAGTTAAAGAGCTGTAAATGCCGATCGTCCTCCGCTCAGGAACAGCTGCCAGGAACCGCAGGCAGTGCTGGTTGGCGATCTCTGGTCGCACTTCCTCCGTTGCCCTGATCTCTCCCGGGAGACCCCAAACGCCTCCGCTCTACCACAAATCGGCCGCCAGCGTTTCCTTCTATGCTGCAGTCCCCGCCCGGGCTGGTGGCGCTGAGATGCCGCTGCTCGCCGGGAGTGTCACGGCATAAAAACTTTATGAAAAGGATTTTTAGTGCCTGGGATCGATTTTCCGGGGTTTCTCGGCTCCGCGGGGCCGAGGCGTCGGCAGAGGGACCCGCGGGGCCGGGCCCGTGGGGGCGGCTGGGGTTGAAAAGTGCGCGGCGCCCCCAGCGCGGTGCGTGAGGGCTGAGCGGAGCTGGCTGCGAACAACCCCCGGAACCGCCCCGGTGCCTGAGGGCTGAGCGGAGCTGGCTGCGAACACCCGGCTCGTCTCCGCCGCTCGAAGCCGCTTCCCCGGCTCCGGCTGCCGTCGCCGCTCGGCCCCGGCGCGGTCCCGCGGGGTCGCCGCTCGTGGCGCAGCCGGAGGGGCTCGATCCGGGCCGCGCCCCGCCCGTCCCTCGCTGCGGCTCCTTCAGTGACACGGGGCGGTCGAGACTCCCCGGTGCTGCCCCGACGGTCCCTCGGTGCGGCTCTTTTAGTGTCGGGCAGTGGCCATTCCCGGTGCGGGTTTTTGTTATTTTTTATTAAATTCTCTAGAGTTTATTCTGTTCCCACCTCCCATCCCACGCCCCTCCGGTGCGGCTCTTTCACCACCGCCGCCTCTCGCCGCTCTCCGTGCAGCTCTTCAGTGCCGGGGGACTGCGGAGATCCCTAGTGAGGCTCTTTTCTGGAGATTTATTCTATTCGTTCTATTTTTTTTCTATTCACACCTCCCACGCTCCTCGTCGCTGTCCCTCTGGCCCCACCCGACACCACCCGTCCCGTAGTGCGGCTCTTCAGTGATCCGGGGCCCCAGGAACCTCCCGGTGCATTGTTTTATTCGCTTTTACTCTATTCACTGTATATTATTCCCCTCCCGCCCGTCCCTCGGGGCAGCTCCTGCAGATGTGGGCAGGGGAGACATCCTTGGTGCGGCTCTTTGATTCCATTTTATTCTCTTCTCTGCATTTTCTGTCGTTCCCACCTCGCCGGTCCCGCGCAGCGGCTCCTTCAGGGACCCTTCAGGGGCGGCACAAACCCCTCGGGGCGGCTCCAACAGGGCCCCGCCCGCCGCCGCTCCCCGAGGCCTCCCCGCGGCTGCTGCCGGCGATCGGACACCGCAGGCGGCCCCGGCCCCTTCTTGTTCTTCTTCCTCCGGACGGGATTCAGCCCCCGCCGCCGCCCGGCTCCTTCTGCCGCTCCTGCCCGGCACGAAGCGGCCGTGCCGCTGACGGGGCCGGAGCGCGGCTGCCCCGCCACTGCCCCGCGCCTCAGGGCCGGGCCGAGGAGTGACCGCACGGCTGGGGAGGGACCCCCGCTGGACAGGGCAAGGACTGACCCCATGCGAGGGACCCCGCGCCGGAGCAGGGCAAGGATTCCCGTCCCTGGCGCCGAAGCAGCGGCACGAACCGACCGTAACTCCCATCCCCTCTCCCTGCAGCGCTGGGCAGAGGAGGGAGGGAACCGGGCATTGCGGCGAATGTTGACATTCATCCTTACAAAGCAGAGGCACAAGTGGAGCTCCGCTTTCAGCTTCAAACGAGGGAATCCAATGAGGGCGCTTGGACTCCTGGAGCCTCAAATTATTCCTTGATTCTCGACACTTTAATTTTGGCAATATGAAGCCCTTCAGCAGCAAAGTCTCTCCAGCCCAGTGGTTTCTGGCTCGGATGCAGCTCAGAGTTGGGACAAGAAACCCAAAGTCCCAGGACAAAACGCTCTGCCATTATTTTCCTTTTTTCATGTTTATTTTATGTTATTTTATCTTACTATCATTCTAACATTTTGGTTTTCTTAAATGTATCTTTATCCTTAATTATTTTGTAAAACATTTTACAATTCTTTTCCCTATTTCCTCGAAATTTTTCTTTTTTTGCACCCCACAATCTTTGACCCCCTCCCAGAGGTTTGTGAGTAAGGAGGGACGGGAGGGGGAAGATGAATTTAGGGATTTATTTTACTTCTGAGTATCTTGCTCTGAGTATCTTAGCAATAAATTCTATTCAAATCTCCAATTTCGAGCCTGTTTTACCTGTGACGGTGTTTGATGAGGGATCTCTCCTGTCCTTAACTCATGAACCCTTGGTTAGGTTTTCTCTCCCCTGTGCGGCTGTGGAGGGCAGGGAGAGAGCGGCTTTGGTGGGTGCCTGGCATCGGGCCAGCGTCACCCCAGTGCAATGGGACAGGTCCTTGTGTGGCCCTGTGCTGTGGTGCCAGAGTTGCTGCTGCTTTTGTCTTCCTTATGATTTTATCTTTGGCATTAAATGCTTGTGAAGTGCCCCCGGTGTCCCTGGTGTTCCCTCGGTGCCGGCAGTGCCGTCCCTTGCTCTGCTCCCCCTGCCACGTTCCATCCCGGCTGGCGGAGCCTTGGAGCTGCCGTGGGGGCCGTGGGGCTGCCCCGGGGGCTGCGCCCCGAGCCGGGGCCCCTTCCCAGTGCTCCCAGTCTGCCCATCCAGCCTGGAGCAGCCAGCGAGGGCTTCAGCTGTGACGGCAGAGAGGCGCTGCTGGGGGGACCCACTGCACTTTGGTTTGGTTTGTTCTTCCCAAGCTGGGAAAAAACGATTTTTGGAGCTTTCTGCCAGAAACCTCTCCCCTCTTCCTCTCAGCCCAAGGGCTTTGGGGCGGTTTTCCCTTTCTGGGGGAAATCCAAGCGCTGCACTGATGCTCCTAATTCGGGGTAGGAGAAGTGAGGCTGCAGGACTTCCCGCTGAGCCGGAGGCACGGAAGACGCAGGGCTGGGAAAGGCGTGGCGGGAGGTGCGGAGAAGTTTGTTTGTGTTTGGAGCTGAATGGCGGCTCGGGCCCGGGCCCGTTGCAGGGCTGCTCCTCATCTCCGGCTTTGGCCTCAGCCAGCCCGGGGGGCACAGAGAGCGCGGGGCGGGGCTGTGGCGTGTGCAGAGCGCGGGCCCGGCTGCCATTGTGTGATTGTGCCGATGTCACTCGTGCTTGTGGCGCTTGCATTGGGCAGAGCGGGGCCAAGGCCGGCCCCGGTGGCGGCCCCGGCGCAGCAGAGGCGGCATGGGCGGAGCGTCTGTGCGGGCCCGGCAGCGGCGGCAGCGGCCGGGGCCCGGGGAGGCGGCATCGGCGGAGCTCGGAGGCGGCGGCAGCGCAGGTGGGAGCCGCGCTCGCTTCTGCCGGGGCTCGGGGCTCGCTGCGGGCCCAGGGGGCGGCAGCAGGGGGCTCTGGCGGCTTCCTTGTGCCGTGTCCGGCCCGTGTTGCCGCTGGGCTGAGGCCGCTGCGGGAGCGGCTGCCCGCGCTCTCCTTGCCGCTGCTGCCTGGGCAGGAGGCGCTGCCGGAGCAGCGCTGCCTCGTCCCGCTTGCTGTCGGTGGCACAGAGGTGGCTGCCGTGTCCCCGGGAGTGTGCGGGAAGATTGGCGTGGCCAGAGGTTTGTGTCCCGAAAGGAGAGCGAGGAGTCCTGTAAAAGGAACTTGATTGGTGACCAAAGGGAGAGGCCACAGGGCATTTCCCATGGGGTCTTGTAACGATCCGCTAGGAGAAGCGGGGTCGTCGTGGTTCGTTACTTTGACTCTCCGAGTGCAAAAGAAAACAGGGACAAGTGTTTTTGCTTTAATCAAAATCAAAGCACCTTTATTGAGTGACAACAACACGATTATGCGATAGAGGAGAGAAAGAGAGAGAGTGTAGGGTTGAGAGAGGGGGGGAAGAAAGGGGTTAATAGCTACCACGGCACGACGAAGTCCTCATCCGAAGTCTGGATCCGATGGATTCTGTCTCGTCCATAGGGAGATCTCGTAGGGGTACCTTTTGAGAGTCTCTTTATAGTCTTTTCGAAAGCGAGGGGCAGGTAACCAAGAGATGAGGCAATCCTTCCAGAGGCGAGGGGCAAATGGCCAGCAGGTGGGGGAGTAGGGCCCATTGTTTCAGGGTGCAGGTACAGGTGTACAAAACATGGTTCTTGTGCAGTCCTTTCTGCCCCGTTAGCCGAGTGGCACGGTTCCACGGGCATGTCTCAGCACAGCTCTGCAGCACACCTCTGCAGCACACCTCTGCAGCACACCTGGGCACCTGGCAGGCACCCCACCAGGATCTGGCCAGACTTCATTGTGCAAAAGTCCTTTTCCCCTCTTAGGGTCTCTGGGTTTTCAGCCTCTGCTTCTGAAGATGGTCATGAGGCAGATAAGGGATTTCCGTCCTGACTCTTACAGGGCCAATGGCTCAAAGCAGTGGCCATTGGCAAAAGCAGCAGGAGCTTTGCTGGCCATGGGCACAGGAAGCGCCCAGGGCCACAGGGGGATGAACACCCAGCCCCACAGGGGACGAGCCGCGCTGGCAGCCAGGGAAGGGCAGAGGCCCAGCACAAGCAGATGCTGCCAGCTGGGACAGGCCTTTGCACCAGGGCAATGCCCTCCCTTACACAACTGCCTCACCTCTGCAAACTCCCCTGCCGAAGGCCCGGGACATTCACACCCAGCCCTGCAGCTTTCCATCCCTTCCCATGGGCCATACCTGGCTCAGCTGCGCTGCAGGCACAGGCAGGGCCACGTCTTACAAGGGGCCATGAACCATCAGAGCCCCAAAAAGTGCCCTGGGATCCACAGTGGGACATCAGACAGTGTAAAACTCCCCCGGGGGAGGTACCTGGGTGTTCACCCAAACCTCAACCTGTATTAACCCACAGAACTTGGAGCTTCCAGGGCTTCCCCAACCCCCAGGGATCCAATCTGGGACCATCACTTAGACCAAGGACAGGGACATTGTAACCATCAACACCAAAAGATTTGTTGCTGGATCCAGGGCTGGTGACTGTGTATCTTTCTATTCATCTACTTCCTTTCTTTTCCTTTCTACATTTTCCTAAGTGTTACTTTTTTACTTTAAAGGTGACTGGACATGGGAACCAAAAGGGCTCCAAACCTCCTTTAAAAAGCAACCAAACGGTTCTATAATAAAGCCTACAGAGACAGATTTATAAGCACAGATCAATCACTGTTGATTCACTCTAATCTGTCCCAGGGGATCCATTAAGAAGAACCCGAGCTGCCCTCGCCTTCAGGGGCAGGACAGAACAGGAGCTGGACACAGGGGAAGCTTCTGGAAGCTGCTGACAAAATCCACCCCTGGTACCCCCTGATACCAAAACGTGGCCACAGAAACCCAATACACTGGATCCAAACATGGATCACCCAGAAGAGGGGTCACTGGGACTCTGCCCAACGGGGGTCACTGGAGATCATCCAACGTGGTTCCTCCCATGGGGGATGGAGCTGGAGCAGCGCACGAAGATCTTCCCACATTCGGGGCACTCACAGGGCTTCCCTTAGTGGTGCCTCCGTTGGTGTTGGGTCAAGGCTGAGCTCTGGGAGAATCTCTTCCCACACTGGGGACACTTGTAGGGCCTCTCCCCTGTGTGGATGCGCCGGTGCTGGACAAGGACGGAGTTGTATTTGAAGCCCTTCCCGCAGTAGGGGCAACGGAAGGGCCTCTCCTCTGTGTGAATCCGCTGATGTCTGAGGAGAGTAGAGGTGGTCTGAAACATCTTCCCACACTCAGGACACTCATAGGGCCTCTCCCCGCTGTGGATGAGTTGATGATTTCTCAGGCTGGAGCTCCTCTGGAAGCTCTTCCCACATTCCCCACACTCATGGGGCCGTTCCCCAGTGTGGATCACCTGGTGCCGGATCAGGCTGGATCTCCAGCTGAAGCTCTTCCCACATTCCAAGCACTCGTAGGGCTTTTCCCCAGTGTGGATTCTCAGGTGATCCATCAGGTCAGAGCTGTTTCTGATGCCCTTCCCACATTCCCCACACTCATGGGGCCATTCCCCAGTGTGGATCCTCTGGTGGTGGATCAGGTTGGAGCTCTGACGGAAGCTCTTCCCACATTCCAAGCACTCGTAGGGCTTTTCCCCAGTGTGGATTTTCCTGTGCTCCATCAGTTTGGAGCCATCTCTGAAGCTCTTCCCGCATTCCCCACACTCATGGGGCCGTTCTCCAGTGTGGGTCATCTGGTGCCGGATCAGGTGGGAGCTTTTCCTGAAGTTCTTCCCACATTCCAGACACCTGTGTGTTTTTTCCCTGACCTGAGGATTCTCCCCCAGCTCTGAGCTCCCCCTGGATCTCTGGCTGCCTTCCTGGCACAGGGAGGGTCTTTCCTCCATGCAGCTCCCTGCGCTGGGTTTGCAGCCGCTCCTCGTGTGGGATCTCCGGGGTTTTTCCTCCTCTTCCATTCAGACACAGCTTCAGAATGACAAATTCTGGTTTGGGGAGAAAAACAAGAGGTGAGCGCCTTGTCTTGAGAGTTCCAGGTGCCCAAGTCCAGTTCTCGAAATCTCTGGGGGTTTTGTGTCCATAAAAACACCAAACCACAATCATTCAGCCCAAGAAAACCCTCCCAGGGGTTCCCCCTCTCTGATCTCTCCACTTTTGGGTTATCGGGTGCCTCCCTTCCCTGAGCTGATTGGGGTCCTGTGGCTCCTGGAGTTTCTTCTCTCCAGGGTCCTGCTTAGGGGAGATCCGGGGGGTTTTGGGGGTCCCAGTGGTCCCTTCTCACCTCACTCTGTGATCCAGACTTCCAGGGATCCAAGGGGTCCCTCTTTATCCAGGCTCCACCCCACTCCAAGCTGACAGGGATCTCCCAGCTCCAAGATCGCCCCTCTCCCCTCACCCCAGCCCAGGGCTCCCAGTGTTCCCCTCCACCGCTCCTCCAGGGGAACCCCAACACCAACGTCACCCTCCCACCCCGATACCAGAAGATCACAATATGGAGACCCAAAAATATCCCCCAAAGGAGCATTTTCGGCTCAGCTTTGTAGTCCCGCAGGATCCAAACATCCCCCACCCCAAAATGAAACCCTCCCAGGGACCCATAGCGATATTTAAGGCTCAAACCCAGAAACTGCGAGCTCCAAGCAACCTCCAGGAAAAAACGCCACTCGGGGACCCCTGAGAGATTTGGGGCGAGCTCCCCCTCCCCGCTCACCTGCGGTATATGGGGGGGACAGGGGGTGATGCCCCCGGATATGCGGTGAACAAAACGGTCAACGACCCTCGTGCGCCTTCTGCTGCTCCTCCTTCTTCCTGCTCCTTCCCTTCCTCTCTCCCTCCTCTTCCTCCCGCTTCTCCTCCCTCGGCTCTGCCTCCATCGCTCCTTCTCCTTCCTAATTCTGCCTCTGTCTACTCTCCGGAATTTCTCATCCTCCTCCTCCTCCTCCTCCTCCTCCTCCTCCATCCCTTCTCCTCCTCCCCCCGTGCCCAGCACCCACCCTTGGTCCCCCCTTTTCCCAAGGCCGTCGCATCCCGCGGGAGGAGCCGGGATGGAGCCGGGGCAGGTCGGGCTGGGGCAGCGCTGGGCTCTTGGCTCGGCATGGGTGCCCCTCACGCGCCCCCTCCCCAAATTGCCCTGGCAAAACAGGGGGTCCAAGCGCATTTTGGGGTTCGCTGTGTGCCGTGCTGGGCATCAGATGCCTCCCAAGTGCCCCCCAGAGCGGGGTGACACAGGGGGACACATGGGGGTCCCCATTTCCAATCCATCCCGGGGCCGGTTCTGCCCCCGCGACAATCACGGCCCTGGACAGAGGGGCTGGGAAGAAACCCATGACTGCATTCAAGTGACAGAGCTGCAGACCTGGGATAGGAGAGATTGAGGAGACATTCCCTGGCCTGAGGGAGAAAATGTGTTTATGGAAGGCTCTTCAAGGGCAGCAGAAGGGAAAAGAGTCCCAAGACACGCTGTTGTTAAGGAAAGGGAATGACACAAAGCGCAGGTCACCGCCCCTATGCTCAGCTCAAACCCCGCAGCTGGGTGTGCTTGCAAGAGCCTGGCACTGAAATGCCCTGAGCACCAAGGCTTCAATATCTTCTGCTAACAGCGTGGCAGCTCACAGGCTGGCACAAGCATTTCCCACTGCTGCAGCCACCACTGCATCAGTTCTTAAGGGATTCTTAGGACCAAGAATTCCAAGGTAAGGGATTGTGGAAGCAACAGAGTCAGAGAGGGGAACTCATTTTAGAGGAAAGATCCTGCAGGGGGTTATGGCTGCTTTAGGAATACAATGGGACCTCCAAAACCCCCGGCACCCCCAGAGCTCAGCTGAGGTAGAAAGAATGAATGGGGAAATAAAGAAACACCTTTTGAAGCTGCTGACAGAAACCAAGATGCCATGGGTACGGCTTTTGCTTTTGTCTCTGGCAAGAATAATTGTCAGACCCAGAGAAGACACTCAATTATCTCCCTTTGAATTGGTGTTTGGAATTCCTTACCCTGGTAATTCATATGGATGGCTCTTCAAGGGCAGCAGAAGGGAAAAGAGTCACACGACACACTGTCATTAAGGAAAGGGAATTAGACAGAAAAGAACGTGGAGGAGTTTCAGGAAAATTTAATGACTCAAACTGCTGTTGGCAAATAGAGGACAACTCAAAAGTGGTGAAACACATAGCAAAGAAAATAAGAAAGTAGCTCATCTACTGGTCCAAATGAGCAAAGGATGGGAATGGGACACATTTTTGTCTTTCCCCGGCAGACCATGGGTTAAATAAATGCTGTTTCTCCTCTTCTGTGCCGCAGCAACTCTCATCTTTTTACCATGCATGACACCTCGCTGAGTGCAGCTCATTCAGCAACTGAGCAAGGGGATGCAGGTGGCAGCCAGGCCTCCTGATTCAGAAATGGCTACAAAAGGACAGAGAATGAGGTCACTGAGAATAATCCCAAAACCAGAGAAGACACAGGAAGTAGAGATGGTGACAATGATAATGAAAATTCTGTCAAGAAAATTACTGAGAAAATCGGAAGATGAGAGATTGTAAGGAATAAGATGAATGTGTCTTTACAAACATCTCGCGTGAATCTCCTTGCAGATAGGGACAGGGACTTGTAGATAAGGAAGCAACAGGAAAAAACATCCATTTCAGAAAATTTCACTAATTGACACGGACTGCCAAGGTCCGCCTAAATTCCTGAACTTGAAGACGAGCCAGCACTTAACAGAGCCATGAATATCGGATGTTATACAAAAGGGGGGTGCATATTAAGGAGGAGACGCAGAAGGCGGATCGAGAAGTCTGGACCTTCCAAGTACCTCAGCCAGTGGGCAAAGGGAGAGGGACACGCGGCCGCGAAAATTCGGATAAAAAGGAGGCTGCGTTTTAGAGACGCCATGGGAAATGCCCGGTGGCCTCTCCCTTTGGTCACGAATCAAATTCCTTTTACAGGACTCCTCGCTCTCCTTTGCGGACACAAACCTCTGGCCACGCCAATCTTCCCGCACACTCCCGGGGACACGGCAGCCACCTCTGTGCCACCGACAGCAAGCGGGACGAGGCAGCGCTGCTCCGGCAGCGCCTCCTGCCCAGGCAGCAGCGGCAAGGAGAGCGCGGGCAGCCGCTCCCGCAGCGGCCTCAGCCCAGCGGCAACACGGGCCGGACACGGCACAAGGAAGCCGCCAGAGCCCCCTGCCGCCCCCTCGGCCCGCAGCCAGCCCCGAGCCCCGGCAGAAGCGAGCGCGGCTCCCACCTGCGCTGCCACCGCCTCCGAGCTCCGCCGATGCCGCCTCCCCGGGCCCCGGCCGCTGCCGCCGCTGCCGGGCCCGCACAGACGCTCCGCCCATGCCGCCTCTGCTGCGCCGGGGCCGCCACCGGGGCCGGCCTTGGCCCCGCTCTGCCCAATGCAAGCGCCACAAGCACGAGTGACATCGGCACAATCACACAATGGCAGCCGGGCCCGCGCTCTGCACACGCCACAGCCCCGCCCCGCGCTCTCTGTGCCCCCCGGGCTGGCTGAGGCCAAAGCCGGAGATGAGGAGCAGCCCTGCAATGGGCCCGGGCCCGAGCCGCGATTCAGCTCCAAACACACACAAACTTCTCCGCACCTCTCGCCACGCCTTTCCCAGCCCTGCGTCTTCCGTGCCTCCGGCTCAGCGGGAAGCCCTGCAGCCTCACTTCTCCTACCCCGAATTAGGAGCATCAGTGCAGCGCTTGGATTTCCCCCAGAAAGGGAAAACCGCCCCAAAGGCTGATAGGAAGAGGGGAGAGATTTCTGGCATAAATATCCTAAAATTCGTAGCAGGATAACGAGAAGAAAAGGAAGACCTTTACAAACACCTTCCCCCACCCCTCCCTCCTTCCAGCTCTACCTCCTACCCTGGCAGTGCAGACAGACAGGGAATGGGGGCCATGGTCACTTCATCCCCTGGGGCTTCTCCCTCTGCTCAGGGACAGGAGTCGTTCCCCTGCTGCACCCTGGGGTCCCTGCCACAGGAGACCTCTCCAGGAACTTCTCCACCCTGAGTCCATCCCAGGGGCAGCAGCCCCCTCGCACTGCTGCAGCGTGGGTCACTCTGCACGGGCTCAGTCCTGCAAGGACAGGCGGCTCCAGCGGGGGCCCCTCTGGCCACGGGGCTCCCACGGGGTCACAGCCTCCTCTCAGGCATCCCCTGCTCCAGCGAGGGCTCCTCTGGGGGCTGCGGGGGGATCTCTGCATCCCCGAGGATCTCCAGGGGCTCTGGGGGATCTCTGCATCCCTGGGGATCTCCAGGGGCTGCGGGAGGATCTCTGCATCCCCGGGGATCTCCAGGGGCTGCAGGGGGATCTCTGCAACCCTGGGGCTCCTCCAGGGGCTGCGGAGGGATCTCTGCATCCCTGGGGATCTCCAGGGGCTGCGGGGGGATCTCTGCATCCCCAGGGATCTCCAGGGGCTCTGTGGGGATCTCTGCATCCCCAGGGATCTCCAGGGGTTGGGAGGGGATCTCTGCATCCCCGGGGATCTCCAGGGGCTGGGGGGGATCTCTGCATCCCCGGGGATCTCCAGGGGCTGGGGGGGATCTCTGCATCCCCGGGGATCTCCAGGGGCTGGGGGGGGGGGATCTCTGCATCCCCGGGGATCTCCAGGGGTTCTGGGGGATCTCTGCATCCCCAGGGATCTCCAGGGGTTGGGAGGGGATCTCTGCATCGTCGGGTATCTCCAGGGGCTGCGGGGGGATCTCTGCATACCCAGGGATCTCCAGGGGCTGCGGGGGCACAGCTGCCCCACCAGGGGCTTCACCAAGGGCTGCAGAGGAATCTTGGCTCCAGAGCCTGGGGCACTTCCTCTCCCACCTTCTTCACTTACCTTGGTGCCTGCACATTGTTCTCCTCACATCTTCTCACTCACCTCTTCTCTGGCTGTGCCACAACTTTTGTTTTGTTTTAATTTCTTCTTAAATCTCTTATTCACAGAGGTGTTGCCACCATTTCCAGCTGTCCCAGCCTTGGCCAGTGACATGTCCATCTTCAGAGCCACCAGGGTCTGGCTCTGCTGGACGTGGAGGAAGCTTCCAGCAGTTTCTCTCAGGAGCCTCCCCTGCTCCCAACACCAGGCCATGCAAAGCCAACACACGTGGTCATCTCATGGTCATCTCTTGGTCACAGTCATCACACCCTCACTGTCACCTCACAGACATGGTCATGTCATGGTCACAGTCGTGGCCATCTCATGGTCATTTCCTGATCCCCATCATCTCATGCTCATGGTCATCTCGCTGTAATGGTCATTCCGTGGTCATCTCATGGTCCTGATCATCTCCTGGCCATGGTCATGTTGTGGCCATCTCAGGATCATGGTCAGCTCATGGTCATCTCATGGCTGTGTCATGGTCATCTCATGGTTATCTCACAGATGTGTTTTAGTCATCTCATGGCCATCTCCCTGTCGTGCTCATTTCATGGGCGTGGTTATGGTCCAGGAACTCCTCTCTGGGATCCCAAACTCCTGATTTTGGGACACTCAAGGACCATTGGGGACAATGAGGCCTGGCCTGACCCCTCCCCCACCCCACTGTCCCTCCAGGAACCCAACATGGCCAAAGCTCTCCTGGGGACACCTCGGACATGGAACATGGAGCAGGAAATGAATCCTGGGGGATGGAGCCGGGCATGGGTGGCAAGTCCCCATCCTGCTCCTGGCGTCCCCTTCCTGCTCCTGGTGTCCCCATTCCCATTCCTGCTGTTCCCATCTCTGTCCCTGCTGTCCCTATCCCAGTTCTGGTGCCCCCATTCCCAGTCTCCCCATCCCTGTTCCCAGTGTCCCCATCCCTGTCCCCAGTGTCCCCCTTCCCATTCCTGGCTCCCAGAGAGGAACTGCTGGACATCGGAGGAGGGAACCCAGATTTATTGCCCCAAGCAGGATTTATTGCCCAAAGCAGGGTATTTTCACAGCAGAACTAAAGCAATGGGAATATTTGTGGTTCTGGACTTAAAAACATGGAAAAGCAGGAAATTGATCCATTGGCAAGAGCTGTGGGATGGGTGGGAGCAGCGGGATGAGATCTGCTGGGAACACTTGGCTTTCCCAGGAAGAGGAAAGGGGCTGGATCCGGCTCCGTGGATCGCTCAGGCGTTGATTCCTGCTGGGATGAGAGAGGGTCATGGTGTCACCCTGTCCCTGTCCCCATTCCACAGGATGGACCTGGCTGGAGCCCAGGGAGAGCAGGAGCTGCTCTGGGATCCCACCTGATCCCACTCCAGAACCCAGCCCCAATCCCACTCTACAATTCCATCTGATCCCACTCTGGACCCCTGCTCTGATCTGAAATTCCTCCCTGATCCCACTCTGTCCATCCTGCCCCAATCCCCCTCTGGAATCCCACCCTGATCCCACTCTGTACCTGCAGTCGAGCCGTTGGTTCCCACGTCTATTCCTGCAGAAAGAGCAGATCCATGAGATCCCAGCACGGATCACACACCAGGATTAACCCCAGGATCCATCCTGGGATCCGCACAGAGGGGATCCAGTGCTGGATCCACCACTAGTACTCACTGGCTGCTGCATTGCATCCATTCCTGTCCCTCCTCCCTGTGGAAAAACAGTGGGATCAGCACCTGTGGTGGGGCATTCCTGGAACGGTGCTGGGCAGATCCGAGCCCCTTCCCAACCCCCATCCCATGTGTTACTGGATTGGAGCTTCCAGATGTCCAATCCAATAAGGACAATGAGGATGGCAGCAATGACGGACACAGCGACCACCACGGTGAGATTCCCACTGGATTTCGGCTCTGGGAAACGCGGGATAGTGAGGAGGGGGAGGAATCCCCATTTGGAAATTCCCAAATTCCCAGTTCCCACATTCCACATTCCCAGCCTCACCCCAGGCAAAAATCCCGGGCTCCGGCATTCCAGGGTGCTCCACCCGGCACCGGTACTGCTCCCACCGGTACTGCTCCGGCCGCGCCTCGATCCTGGCCCAGGTGTGGAAGGTGCCGTCGCTGTTGGGAACGATCCCGCCCCACTCCGTCTCCTGATCCCAGATTTCACCCCCCTTCATCCAGTTGACTGCGATGGTGCTGGGGTAGAATCCATACACGTGGCAGGACAAGATCAGCATCCCGTGTTCCTCCTTTCCAGACACATGGACATCAGGGGGGTCTGGAACGGGATAATGGTGAGAGGTATCCATGGAATTCCATGGGAAAGGGATGGGGGTGAGATCTGCCCATGGCATTCCATGGAAATGGGATGGGGGTGAGATCTGCCTATGGAACTCCCTCAGGAATTACCATATTCCCAAGTTTTCCATTTCCAAATCCCACATTCCCACAGGAATTCTGCTCCCACCTTTGCGCTCCAGTGCTTTCTGCCCGTATCCAATGTATTTCCAGATCCATTCTGGGCAGATGTGCTTCAGGTAATTCATCTTTTGCTCCACCGTGACCCCGTCACTGTTCCAGCGCCTCGTGGTGACCTGGGCAGCGTTGTCGGCCGGCACGAAGCTCTCGGCTCCCAGCTCAAAGGAGATGAAATCCCGCCCGTCATATCCGAACTGATAGGATCCTCAGACGCTCCTGTCAGACAGGAGGTCACAGCCGTAAGACACCTGGAATGTGTGGAGACCTGGGGGGAGGGATTGGACCCACAGAGACCCATGGAATTGTGTCCCAGCCTCATGGAGCCCCATTCCAGCCCTAGGGAGCCCCAGAGTCTGATGGAGACCCACAGAGCCTCATCCCAGCCCCCTGGAGCCCCATGGATCCACATCCCAACCCATGGATCCCATTCCAACCCCACAGATCCCATCCCAGCCCCAGGGATCCACATTCCAACCCATGGATCCCATCCCAGACCCAGGGATCCACATTCTAACCCATGGATCCCATCCCAGCCCCACGGATCCACGTTCCAAACCCATGGATCTCCATTCCAGTCCCAAAGATCCCAGCCCTACAGTTCCCATTCCAGCCCCACAGATCCCCCCCAGTCCTGGCTCCCCCCACTCACCCCTGCTCTGGTTGTACCGCTCCCGCAGTGTCTCCAGGTTCCTGGCAGTCACATGCTGGTTCCTCTCACCAATCTGGGTCTCCCTATCCCAATATCCCAGCTCAGCTCTGTCCTCCATCCACGGCGTCAGTGGCACCTTCCGGCCCCGCTCGCTGTCGTAGCACGTGATGGGGATCTCATCCAGGTACCCCATGGACAGGAACTGGGGCACCCCCGGGCCAGGCTCTGACACTGCCACATCCAAGTAACGCAGGGAGTGGAGAACTGGGGGGACACAGAGATTTGGGGGGGTCTGGGGGGGTTATGGATCAATGAAAGGGGAACTGGGAGAGCTGGGAAGGGTTTTGGGAATCTCATGACCAAGGGGAGGGGGTGGATGGGAGAGATGGGGGGGATCCAGAGAATTCCTGGTCCTAGGAAAGGGGGTCCAGGAGTCCCCAGTGCCGAGGAAAGAGGGATCACAAGGTGGGGAGACCTGGGAATAGGAGTCTCAGGGGTCCTTGATGAAAAGGAAAGGGGGGGCTGGGGGCTGAGAAAAGCAGGAATGGGGGTCCAGGGGGTCTCAGGGCCAAGGAAAAGGGGGATCTGGGGACTGGGGGAGGTGGGATGGATGGCAAAGGGGGTGCAGGGGGGGATTGGTGGAGAATAAGGGGGTGCAGAGGGGTCCCAGTGCCCGGGGATGGAAATTCAGGGGGGTTCCAGAGTCCAGAATCCCCCCTGGGACCCCCCACAACCCCCCAGGGACCCTCCTGGGCTTCCTGGGACCCCCAGGGGACGCGCATGGGCGGTGGAACTGGGGGGATGCAGAGACTGGGGGGACAGGAAGCGCAACTGGGAGAGCTGAGGAGAGTCCAGAGTTGAAGGAAGGGAGTGGGAGAGGCGGGATGGGGGGGCCAGGGGGTCCCCGGTGTTGAGGGAAGTGGGGTCTGGGAGCTGGGAAAGGCAGGAATGGGGGCCGGGGTCAAGGCAAAGGCGGGGCTGGGGCTGGGAGAGGCGGGCGGATCCCGGGGGCGCGGCTTGGGAGACGGGAGAGAGAAAGAGAGCGAGGGAACGCGGGGGGAGGGGATGGGGGAATTCCAGGGAGTTCAGCCGGATCCCACTGGATTCCGCTGCAACACCCCTGGGACGCCTGGGATCTTCCGGGATCCCCTTTCAGGAGGCGCCGGGAGTAGCAAACGGAGAGAACACGGAAAGCTGGGAGATCCGGCGGGTCCGAAGGTCAAGGAAAAGGGCGGGTCCGGGGTCTGGGAAAGGCGGGATGTCCGGGAATGGGGGTGCAGAGGTTCCCGGTCCCGGGTAAGGGGGTGCAGGGAGGTCCCGGTGCCCGAAAATGAACGTTCAAGGGGGTCCCCGTGCTCGGGAATGGAGATTAAGGGGATTCCTGTCCCGGAATTCGCTGTTCACGGCGGTCCCAGTACCCGAACATGGAGGTTCAGGGGGGTCCTGGTGCCAGATAAGGGGTGCAGGGGTTGCCGGTGCCTAAGAAAGGGGTACAGGGGGGTCTCGGTGCCCGGGAATGGGCGCTAAAGGGGGTCCCCGTGCTCAGAGATGGGGGTTCGGGGGCTCCCGGTGCCAGATGAGGGGGCACAGGGGGTCCCGGTGCTGGGGAAGGGGATGGAGGCGGGGGGGGTCACAGGACCAAAAATGGGGGTTCAGGAGGGTTCCCGTGCCCGCGAGCGGGGGTTTAAGGGGTTCCCAGTGCCCGGAAATGGAAGTTCAGGGGGGTCCCGGTGCTCGGGAATTGCGGTTCAGGGGGGTCCCGGTTTCGGGGGGTCCCACTCACCTTTCGTCGCCGCCCCCGGGGCTCCCAGGGCCCCCAGGAGCCCCAAGAGCAGCCCCAGCCCCAGCGCTGGAGCCATGGCGCTGCTCCGCTGCGGCCCCGCCCCCAGCCTTGGGCCCGCCCAGCCCTGGGCCCCCAGAGCGAACGCCTGCCTCGCCATTGGCTTCGCTATTTCCCCCGCACCAATGGCTACCCGGTCTACCAGTGGCGTCACCGGTCACCAGGCAGATCCCGGTCTCTCGGGTTCAGACGCGGAAGCGAAAGAGCCCGAGGGAGCGTGGGAGGGGGGAGGGAACGGGGGAATTCCAGAGAATTCGTCTGGATCCCTCTGGATTCCCGCTGCGACCGCCCTGGAGCCCTCTGGGAACCACCTGGGACCCCCTGGGGCCCTCCTTAAGAAAGAGCTGGGAGTGGGAAATTGGGGAGACACGGAAATTTGGGAGATGTGGGGGGTGCAAAGGTGAAGGCAAAGGGCGGGTCTGGGTCTGGGAAGGGCGGGATGCCCGGGAGGGGTGCAGGGGGTCCCAGTGCCGAATAAGGGGGTGCAGGGGGGTCCCAGAGTCAAGGAAGGGAGGGTGAGGGCACTGGGAGAGGAGGGCTGGGGGTCCAGGGGATCCCGGGGTCAAGGAAAAAGGGAATCAAGAGGGCTGGGAGCGTTGGGAATGTTGGGAAAAGGATTGCAGGGGTGTCCCGGTGTTATGGGTGAAAAGACCGAGCCAATAGGTCTATAAGTTCAATTATATAATTTATTGATTGCAAGCAAGCAAAGCAAAAAGGGCAATTCAGCGCTGGGCGACAGGGGGATCTCCGTCCCGCCGGCTGCCGCGCCATCTGAGCTTTTCGGTGTTCTTTTATGCTGGTTGGCTTCCGTGATCGAGGTACTCTGCGCATGCTCGGCTTCTTGTTGTTTTATTACTCAGCAAATTCGTTACAAGTTTCTATTCCCATAAAATACTGCTAATATAAACAAGGATTATATAGGTCAATTTCCAGCTGGGTTTCTGCAAGATAGTGTTGGCGCCAGCAAAGATTAGGCAACATTAATCATACGATAAAGTTATTTACACTTAGGGAGCTTATCAGCTTGTTTCCTGCAGGACAAGTTCCAGCTTATCTCCTGTAAGATAGTGCTGGCACCAGCAAAGGTTTATTTATACTTAGGGATTTTGTCCTGTTTAATGAACAAATACTTCATTGATTACAATTCCCCCCTTTCTTTTATGGAACTTTTTTTGATTTGTTCATTAAACCTTTTCAGTTCTAGCTGACACCACTTCATGCCTTCGTCTTCTGGTTCATTTTCTATTTGTTCATATTTGGCCCTTAGTAGCATAAGATGTGCGGCTTCTAAGCGGCCTTTCACAATTGCTATCAGGCGGTTAAAAATACAAGGTCCAAAAGTCAGTCCTAAAATGACTAAAATTAAGGGTCCCGCTATAGTGGATAGTAACGTCGTGAGCCATGGGGAATGATTAAACCAAGTTTGATACCAGCTCTGTTGGGATTCTCTTTCCCGTTTTCTCTGGTCTAGTTGTTTCCGGAGTTCTGCCATGGTGTCTACTGCTACCCCTGTTGAATCTACATAAGTGCAGCATTGTTCCTTTAAAGCTACACATAGTCCTCCCTGCTGTAGAAAAAGTAAGTCGAGCCCCCTTCTGTTTTGTAACACCACTTCTGATAAAGATCTGACTGAGTTGGTTAACGCGTCTACGGCCTTTTCTATTTTCTCTAAGTCTTCATCTACAGATTGCCTCAAAGTTTTTAACTCAGATCCTTGGGATGCTAAAGCGGCTACTCCTGTTCCCACTCCCGTTCCTCCTATAGTCAATAAGAGGGCCACAGTTAATGCGGTAAAGGGTTCTCTCTTTACCAAGTGATGTTCGACTGTGGTTTGTTGTTCCAGCACATACTCCTTTGGATGGTATATGATACGGGGTACTATTATCACTTGCACACAGTATTCATGAGTCTGATTAAAAGCTGTTGTTAACAAACAGGGTGTAATTCCTAAATTTGAGCAAAGCCACTTAGCATTAGCTGCTGGTAGGAGCCAGTCAGCTCTTTTTCCGGTTTTGTTTAGCTCTATGGTTTTATTACAGAGATGTTTATGTTTGCCAGAAACATTTCCCACACAGGTTCCTTGTCTATTTATTTGGGTTAGGGTGATTCCTGGGGTATTTCCTTTGCTTTGTTTCCATAAGCACTCCCTTGGATTACTTCCATTTACTCTTCTTACTTTGTCTATTGTTCCAATGGCTTCATAAAAGGGAGGTCTTATATCATAACACAGCCAGCACTCTTTAGTCAGCTCAGGGTGGGTCTTGTTTAATGCTTTAAAGCTAGCCTGCAGTATTCTCTGTAAAATTTCTCCTTCATAAGGGGTAGTTTTGAGACCTATGGATGTATTGCTAGGCCCCTTTGGTTTGCTTGTGTTGGTTTCCAATATATTCTCATTGATTACAGAGTTAGGCTCTATTGGTGATGGGTCATGTGGCACTAGCTCCTTTTTAATTTGTATTAAATTGCCTCTATCAGCCCCTGGTTCCCAATGTCGTATACCCCACATTTTCCCCACCAACTATCCAGGATCATCAGGCTTGGTGACATTTAAGTGTATGTGTAGACATGTGCCTAGATAGGAAACTCTACCAGATGAACTTAGCCAATGTTTTTCGCATCCATAGGGTCCGAAATTGACCTTCAAGTATTCATCTGGTCCTCCCCCTGGCGACCAATCGGAGGCTATGGTTTCACATCCCCAATAGGCACAGTAATAATGTCCTGGGCTATTACAATAGGTTCTACCCCTATTAGAGGCTGGGCACATATAGAACCCGGTCATGTTCATCACGTGTCCGCAGTGGCCGATGTTTGTCATATTACATAGGCCAGCTATAAAGTTAGGGGCTCCGTTAACGACAATCGTTTGCAGGATGGTGTTGTCATCCATCCGACGGAGGGTCCAATTAAAAGGTTGGTGTGGATGTGAGTGTGTATATGGGGTGTGGCAGAGCAGTAACACCAATGTAGTATATATATGAGAAATAAGGTTTCCCCTGTTGTCATGAGGGGTTATTTTAGAATGGCTTTCCTTACCTGAGTGGAGGCTACCAATTTGGTTCTTTTCTGGCCAGGATGTTTTACTCCCATTCAAGGGGCATTTCGGCATCCATGATATTTTGGTCCCACTCGGGCCTCTTCCTGTGCGTTCTTTTGTCCCTCTGCCTCGCCCGTCGACTCAGTTGCGTCGAGCCACGGGGTGTACCATCTTCTCGGCAGCAAGGACGGTGGTTTCCTGAGGAGTGTTTTCGTTCTGGCCCCCTCTTTCTGGACCGTTGTATATAGGTATGCCAATTGCTGCCCTTGATATCTAGTGCGTGGCAATTTATTTCTTTTATGTGTTGTCGACACAGCCCAGTTATAATGTCTGCCACAAATGGAGTGGGTTCGTTTAAATGATAGCAATATAATTCTGGTTCAATACCCCGGACAAATATTTTCCACCATTCATCTGACTCTTTCTCAATTTCCCCTTTAATTACCTTATTGGCCAGTACCCAATCAGTCAGATCTCTTTGAAGAGTCCGGCATAAGGAGCAGACTCCTAAAGGGGGTAGCCCCCACGGCAGTGGGTCCACCACTCTTCTTTACAAACTTTACAAATATAACATACAAATGGGTAACAGTTTCCTTGGCAAATTCTATCAGTACAAACAATACGAACACAGTCTCTGAGTATTTTTCCTTCTTTTGTAAAATGCTGTTTTGGAAGATACTTTACTTGAAATGTCATCTGATTTCTACTCTCGAGTTGTTCGGGAGATCTTTAGCTTTAAGTCCCCTGGTTGGCTGACCACGGTCCACTCTTTTGGAGGACTAACTGGTCCTTTGATACGGCTTGCGTGAGTCCAACCTCGCTCAGCCGTACGTACTGCCGTGTGCGTTGTCAGTAGGGTGAGGTAAGGTCCTTCCCACCGGGGTTGCAGGGGGGATTCTTTCCAGGTTTTGATGAGGACCCAGTCTCCTGGCTTTACCTGATGCAAAGTAATGTCGAGTGGGGGCCTTTGGGTTATTAGTCCTTTATCCCAAAGTGTTTGTTTATGTTTCATTAACTGTGTAATATATATGTTAATAGTAGCATCGGAGAAATTTGGGTGATCTTTAGGTAATCCCATATCATAGGGCATTCCATATAACATTTCAAAAGGGGATACTCCAATATCTGTTCTAGGTTGCGTTCGGATGTTTAACAGAGCAAGAGGTAAACATTTAACCCATGAGAGTTTTGTTTCAATGACTAATTTAGCTAGATGTTTCTTTAATTCACCATTCATTCGTTCTACTCTCCCTGAGCTCTGCGGGTGCCATGGGGTATGTTGTTCCCACCTGATTCCTAATGCTTTTGCTAGGTTTTGTATGACCCGTGATGTAAAATGTGGTCCTTGGTCTGAGTCTATAGCCTCAGTTACCCCATACCTAGGGATTATGTGCTCTAATAAAACTTTTATCACAGCCTGGGCTGTGGCTCTGGCAGTTGGAAATGCCTCTACATAATGTGTCAAATGGTCTACAATAACAAGCACATATTTATACCTCTCTGATTTTGGAAATTCAGTAAAATCAATTTGGACTCTGGAAAATGGCCTGAGTGCGGAGGGTCTCCCTCCTTGTGGCAGCTTTCGCTGGGCGACTCGGTTTACCTTCAGGCATGTTGGACACCCTTGTGTTATTTGCTTTGCTAAATCATGCAGCCCTATACACATATATTTCGTGGCAAAGTGATCCACTAAAGCTTGACTACCCCAATGAGTTTTTTGATGTATGTGTGTTAGCACTCGGGAGGCCATCGATTTTGGTAGTAGTTCCCTCCCGTCGGGTAGCCGCCATTTCCCCTCATTGTCTTTTGTTATTCCTATCCCTTGTAATTTTTGTTTTTCTTTTGGTGTAAAAATAAGTTGTTCAGTTTTTTCTTCTTTTTGTACGGTGGAGCTTAAAATGTTGTAACACTCCCTATGGTGGTAACAGTAATTTATTCCCAGGGTATCACAGGTGCACTGTATTGCCTCCTCTCCCCAGTTTTTCCAGCAAGCATAGCAAGGGAATTCCTTTAAATTTTCTCCACATGAATGGCATTTTTTTCTAGATGCCCATGGGTCATCTATAGCTCTTAGGCGTAAAGCCAGCAGGGCAGCTCTCTTTGCCTCTTGGTCAGCCGAATTATTCCCTCTTGTTTTATAATCTATTCCCCTTTGGTGACTTCTAATATGTACTACCGCAATTCTTTTGGGTTGTCTTATTGCAGCTAGTACCTCCTGGATTAATTCTTGATGTATTAAATCCTTCCCCTGTGAATTTCTCAATCCCCTTTCTTCCCAAATTTTCCCAAATGTGTGTACAACCCCATACCCATATTTAGAGTCTGTATAAATAGTCCCCTCCCTTCCCCGCAGTCTTTTTAGGGCTTGTAAGATTGCATATAACTCACAGGCTTGAGCTGACCAAGAGCTATTTAAGGGCCCCGATTCTATTACTTTTAATGATTTTCCATCCACAAGAGCATACCCTGATTTCCTTTTCCCATCTACTACTTTAGATGATCCGTCTACAAAGATTCTTTCTCCTTCTTCTAATTCTTCTTCCTCTAAATCTGGTCTAATTTTCGTCTGCTCTTCAATAGTGTTTAAGCAATCATGTGCAAGCTTGGTATGTTCAGGTTTCCCATATAAGAACTGTGCGGGGTTTTGAAGAGAGGTTGTTTCTAAAGTTAAATTGGGGGCTTCTAGCAAAATTCCTTCATACTTTAGGAGCCGGGAATCAGAAATCCACTTTTCTGCTTTCTGTTGAAGAACAGTTCTGATGTTATGTGGTGTGAATACTTTTAAATTGCCATTGAATGTTATTTTTCAGGCCTCCTCTACCAGAAGGGCACATCCCACTATTGCCTGTAAGCAAGTGGGCCATCCTTGGCTTACTGGATCTAATAATTTTGATAAGTATCCTATAGGTTTCTTTTTCCCTGCCCAATCTTGTGTTAGTACCCCATAAACCGTGCCATTTTCGATATTTATAAACAAGTAAAAAGGTCTTTTTAAATCTGGGAGGCTTAGTACAGGGGCATTGGCTAAGTCCTCTTTAATTCGATGTAGCTCCTCTTGATCTTGATTACTCCACTTTACTAGCCCATCTGTGGATAATTTGGCATACAGAAATTTTACTTTGCTACTATAATTCTCAATCCACTGCCTACAATAACCTAAAAGTCCCAGTATCTGTCTAATGTGTTTCTTGTTTTTAGGCGGTGGGAGAGACAGTATTCCTTTTACCCCTTCAGGATCTATTCTTTTTTCTCCTTTCTTAATGTAATGACCAAGGTATCTTACTTCTTCCTCTACGAATTGGAGCTTTGATTTGGATACTTTTAGCCCTTTTAACCCCAAGAAATTTAAAAGCTTAATACTCTCAGTTCGGACAGCTTCTTCCTTTTCGCCGGCTACCAGTAAGTCGTCCACATACTGAATTAAAGTGGTGCCCGGCGTTGGCTGATATTCCTGTAGTAATTGATCTAGTGCCTGCCCAAATAAATTGGGACTTTCCGTGTAGCCCTGAGGAAGGACGGCCCACCTAAGTTGTTGTTTTCGATTTGTATCTGGGTCTTCCCACTCAAATGCAAAGTAATCACGGCATGACTCATCTAAAGGACAGGCCCAGAAAGCATCTTTTAAATCAATTACACTATACCACAAATTCTCCGGGCCCAATTTGCTCAATAAGGTGTAGGGATTGGCTACCACAGGAAACCGAGGGATTGTCCTTTTATTTATTTCCCTCAAATCGTGCACTAATCGATATGTCCCATTTGGTTTCTTCACAGCTAAAATAGGGGTATTAAAGGGTGACATGCATGGTTCTAATAACCCTTGGGCAATTAGTCTCTCCACTTCCGGCTTTAATCCTCTTCTACTCTCCAGTGATAGGGAATATTGTTTCATTTTTATCGGGATTTCAGGATTTTTAATATTTACTGTGAAGGGGGGTATTTTTAGTTGCCCCACGCTTTCGGGGGTATACCAAACTTCAGGGTTTATCATTTGTTCATCCTCTACTGTAAGGGGGCAAAGTCTAATTTGGATTTCATTGTCTCTTACTTCTAAATTTATGCCTAACTCTATGATTAAGTCTCGCCTTAAAAGATTATACTCTGCTTCTGGTACTATTAAGAAATCCCCCACTCCTACTTTTGTGTCCGTTTCTACCATAATTCCTTTGGCTATTCCTACTTTAAATGGCTCCCCCTTAGCTCCAATTACAGATGCAGTGCCTTTTGATAACTTACACCCAGAGGGAAGTCTCTGCATAGTAGACCTTTCTGCTCCCGAGTCCACTAAAAATTCCAACTCCTCGGATAGGGGACCCACTTTCAATTTTATCAAGGGCTCTCGATGTTTATGTGTCCCCAGAAGGTAGAGCCCCTGACCCCTCTAGTCCTCCTTGAACATCTTTTCATCTTTCATCCTTTTTCTACATACCCTTTTCAGGTGTCCCTTTTTTCCACAGTAAAAACAGCTCCGTTGTTCCCCCTTATTTTCACCTACTCGATCCATCCCGTCGCCCAGGGTCATCTTCTGAGGAGGACGCCTGTCCCTCTGGTCTAATTCCCTGCTTTCACGTACTGCTGCCACCATCATTCTTACTTGCTTTTTATGAGTCTCATCTTCTCTCCTGACGTATACTTTCTGCGCCTCCCGGAGTAACTCATCCAGCCCCCGATCTTGCCAGTTTTCCATTTTTTCTAACTTTCTCCTAATCTCCTCCCAGGATTTAGCTACAAACTGAGTTTTCAATAAGGTCTGTCCCAGGAGGGTGTCTGGATCTAGGCCAGAGTACAACTGCAAGTTTTTCCTTAATCTTTCTAACCATTCTGTGGGAGTCTCTTCTTTCTTTTGTCTTTCATTAAATGCTTTATTGATGTTTTGGCCTCTCGGGACCGCTTCTCTAATCCTTTGTATTATAATGGTACGCAGGTCCTGCATGTGTACCCTATGCTGATCATTCTGATGGTCCCATTGGGGTCTTTGTAAGGGCCATTTGATATCTGCTAGGGGTCCTTGGGCATGGTGAGCATCCCAAATGCGCATTCCTGCGCGTCTGATGATATTTTTCTCTTCTGCAGTGAAGAGTATGTTTAGTATGGATTGTAGTTCATCCCAGGTGTATATATTGGGTCCCAAGAATTGGCCTACTTTCTCGGCAACCCCCAGGGGGTCCTCCAGTATGCTTCCCATTTCCTTTTTGAAGTCTCTGACGTCCCCGGAGTTAAGAGGAACGGAGACAAACCCCATTTGGGGATTAGGTCCCCCCATGGGCATTTCCCGCAAGGGAAACAAACTATGCTGCTGTCGCTGCCTCGCCCTCCCCCCTTGTCACAGGTCCCTGGACTTGATCTCCTTGGTCCTGATCTACCTGATCTACTTCATGTCCAGGCAGGGGTGGTGCTGCTGGTGGTGGTGGTACATATGGTGGGGGTCCCGTGAGGAGATCTTCCTCCCGCTTGTGCTTTTGTGTTAGTTTCTCTGAGCTCGCTTCGGTGAGTTTAATTATACGAGCCTCAGTTTGTCCTGGGCGAGTTACCCAGACAGCTGCA